>ML817565.1:117871-148658 GCA_009831015.1 Picea engelmannii
CCCTAGCTTGGATATTATTGTAATAGAGCTCTGCTCAACTGGAGGTTGCCCCCTCAAAGAGGCCTGTGAACATTGCTTTCAGATTCAAAGTGCTATTTCTGTTGTTATTCTTATATCATTTCAGTGTTATTGTGGTGAATGTTCTGGTTATATTGTTGTTATTTTGCCATTAATAACATTTTATTTCAGTTCTGCATACATTTTATATCTGGTATATTACATTCTCCTCGAGGGAATCTACAAAGGCCACCCAATTGGGTTCTCTCTTGAATGATGTAGATTCATTCATGATGTACCTCTCCTAGTAACCTTCCCACCATTCTCTAACATGGGGAAGGGATTTAAGGAGTGCGAAGGTGATATTTTCACTCTCATAATTTTTTTTGATAGAGTAATAACCTTCTTGTAGATTCAACCATTTTTCTAGGGCATCTACATCTATCTGGCCTTCAAATAAGGGGATATCAAAATTGACTTGTACCTTGAAGGGTGCCACACCTCTGAAATAACTGCTTATTGAAGATGTCTCTTCCGCCATCGATAGTTGTTGAAGGATCTAAGTGAAGTTGTCCATCATCTCGTTCCTCTATAACATGAGGGCTTCCTCGAGAAACACATTGAAAGGATCTCTTGCTTTACCATCTCTCTTTTCTTCCACCATGGGAGGTCATTTGGACTGGCAAGAGCGATTGTCCTCAAGCGAAACTAGCTCGAGACCCAACTCTCTATACCCTGACCTCGTCGGGGACATGCTCTGAGAAATGACAAGGAGCAAACTTCTCTGATATCATTGATCCAGATTATGATGAAAATGAAATGAGATGCAAACGAAAATATAGCAGAGAACACAAAAATACAATGAAACCCAACTTCTATTAATGAATAAAATAAGAAAACACTATAGACCATAAAACTGGCTAGAATGGTGGTAGTTTATCTTTTAAGATAAAGACATGCTGATTACACTCATTCGCAAATGAGCATTACATCACACTCCATTGCATGCTTAAAGGACCTCCTTCACCTCCATTATATATGAGAGAGTGATAGGAGAATAATTCCTATGATGCATGTGAGATAAATTGGTCTAAGTTTACAAAATACCAATCCCAATACGACTCTAGCCCAAGTGTGCTTAACTACAAAGTTCTAATGGGATCTAGTGCACTAACGCTATGCTATAGGCATGTACATAATACCACTAGGCAATCATTACATGATGTCTGTAATTAACAAATGGAGATGGCATTACATTACATTCCCCATCAAAAGGGTGAATATCATGGTTTATCAAAACAACAAGCTTAAAAACATTGATTCAGTGGAAAAGGTGGATGGCCATCGAGATCCACCTGGATCACATATGAACTCCGAGGTTCTAGTTAAATTATTTTGCATGTCACCATTTGCATTATTTGAGTGTAGTCAATTTTTGCATGGAACCGATTGATGGTGTGTTGAACATATCTTAAACTTTTTCCTCTTATTTTCCTTTTGGATCAACCAAATTAGTTGTCCCTTCGTCGTCCCTTCGGTTTATTTATTCGTGCTATTAATTGCTAACACAAGTTGATAGTCTTTCATACGAAAGGATAATGTATCCGTGAAGTTCTTCTTCAATATTTCCCAATCCTATGTTTGTCCCTACGCCTCTTCAACTTTATACCATTTGCTCATTAGATTTCCTAGGGTATATAGTAAAACTATGCATACATACTCTATCGTCTACAAAGAAATATCATATCCTTGCATTTTGATACTCCTAGAGATGTGTCTTGGCATTCATTCCACTCTCAATTTGTTCGATGGGCATTATTTTTACAACATGTTATTTTCTACCAAATATCTCAATGAAGAAACATGTGGTGGGCATTATTCGTACAAAGGGTTATTTTCTACCAAATATCTTGATGAAGAAACATGTAGCAGTCATCTAGGTTTGAATTCAATGGGAATGTGTGATCCATCAATGACCTCCTTGACCTGTAAATGTTTCCACCAATCGCTGGATTCTTCTTTGGTTGCCATTGTGCTTCACAAGCTCATTGACATTTTCCTTCAATAAATGGTGCTCCATAAGTATCCAAGGGGGAATGGTGTTAGCTATCCTTTTGTAAGGATCGTATTCAGACTTTGTTTAATCTCCCTGCCTCAAATTTTAGGTTTTTCTCTAATAGTAAAGCATGTTGATAGAGATTAAAGGGATTCCTTCAATTCTCCAATAGTTCCTTGACCTTAACTCATAATTTTCCAAATCGCATAGATCAACATCAAAACCCTCAATAGAGATTGGACCTTTTAATTCCATGTCCTCACCATAGTTGGGTTCAATCTTTGCATTTGTTCTAGTTGGGTTCAAACTTAACATTTTCTCTAATAATTCTATTTGTTAGCTCCCTTGCTAAGTGGCTAATTTGTTGGGGGTAATCCTCACCAAATTCACCAATTTACCTTGTTCTTCACAAAAGCTATCGAAATTTATACCATAAGCATAGAAGAATAATTGGAAGACGCATATATCTTTTACATTGTGTATGTGGGAGGAAATTGGAACGTCCACGCCCTATCTGTTGTCGAAAGGCGTTGTCTAACTGTTCTACCAAATTGTTTTTTTCGCCAAAATTCGGCAACATAAATCTGCATGAAGTCACTATTTTTTATTGTTTAAAATCTATTTCTGAATGTAGAAATAGATTCAGCATGCTGAAACACACTGAAGCACTTGGATTATGTTTCGAACAAATGTCCTCTAAATCACAAGAGAATATTCTTTTAGTAAAGTGGAGTAGTTGGATCTGTCTCTAAAAATTCTCCCATAGCATGACATTTCCACCAGGACTCTTAGAGCGTGCAGATTTAGTAAATGGAGATGAAGTTGGAGGCAAATTTAGTACTGTTATTATTTTTCAGCCAACAAATCCTATATATATGTTAAGGTGTCAAATGGTGATTTATCGAAAATCTGCAGCGTTTGTAGTCCAACGGTTAGGATAATTGCCTTCCAAGCAATAGACCCGGGTTCGACTCCCGGCAGACGCAATTAATTTCTTCACAAAATTTCCGCGTTACAATTTTGTTCTCTAAGCAATCCATTCCGTGCCGGGACTTGAACCTGGTCTGTCGCGTGACAAGCATTTGCCAAAACCAGCGTTGTATTTAAAAAATATGGACATTTAATTGTTAATCTCATATCTCAACTTTTTTCAATGGGGCTGATATGGATTGCAAGAATTTTATGGTTTTGAAAGGTCACAAGAATGCACTCAACAACCATTGTTTGCCAAATCATATCAGCAAGCTCACACAGTAGTCTTTGGGCTTAGGATGTTGAGATAGGCAAGAAAATGGCAGAGCACTAGTGCATAGTTAATTCTTGTTGTCCTTCATGACATGGTCCCCTTCTTGTAGTGAGGGGAATATGTAGTAATGATAGGACTACAAAGATTTGGGATTTACATCATAAACGATCTAAACAAATACCAAATTAACATATCCATTCTATGCATATCCAACAATATGAGACAACGATAGGGTGTGTGTCATGTCAATAGGTGTCCTATGATGATTTTGTAGGAACCTGCATATACCATTTTTCTCTGGTAAACTAAAAAGAGCTCATTTCCCTTTCCCAAAACCGATAATTTTTTTTGAAGATGAAGATGCTTAAACCATACCAAAAAGTGAAAGGAAATAAAAACAACTTTCCGCAGACCAACAAATATGTAAAGAAAACAAAAATAATTAGGACAAAAAAATTGGGTGCTCAGATAACCAAAGCCATATATTAAAGCTTAATATAGCATGTTTCTCAAGTAAAGATGAAAAAAGATGAACCAAAGTTTTTTGACTCAACAACAATTATTAATGAGAATCATATTGCCAAATGAGAACTACAACCATTCAAGGGACTAATACAATCTTTAACCAAAATCAACCCAAAATTCTAGACCCGACAAAATGTTCCAAAATAAAACAATAAACAAAACATTAAAATTTGACAAGATATTGGAGGCGGACACAAAATGTAGTTTCATGTACTTGAATGAGCCCATTATCGCTTCATAAAAGTCATGTTAAATTATTCATTTATACTTTAATATCGGGACACTATCTATGTGAAGGAATAGGTCCCGAGTTCATCAAATTCTAGCTCTATTTCCTATCACATACAAGAAAGACACAATGTAATAGTTAAATATCAAAACATCAATCTTAAAATTGTTTGCATCAAGGAAGTGTAGATCCAATGTTACAATTAAAATACAAAACATAAACTTATATTTTTGCCTGAAATGTAACTCAAATTCACATATAGTAATCTTGCTACCGTAAAGTGTTTCTAACATACTCCAGAAATAGAGGAACATTGATTTAGTCAATGAAGTAACAAAAACCACATCTTGTGTGTTATAACATCCACTATTTCTTGCATCACCAATGGAACACCTATACCAAAACAAGAGTCTCTTCTTGTATATTGTCCTCTCTTATATATTGGATTAGATAAAAACTTCTGGTATATTGATTTGCGAGTTCTCATCTTGATCTTCATTTTCTACATTTTGAATGTGATCTTCTCCAAATGGATTGTCTTATGAGCCTCCAAAACATTATGTTCCATATTAGGTTCATTAGAGAGATTCATTATATTGTTTTCTCCCCTTCTATCAGATTCTGGTTGCAAAGGGACTAGTGCTCTTTCAAATGAAAAATTGTTAATGCCATACTTTGCTACATATAATATTAAATGTGTATCCAAATGTTTATCGAGCTTGTTCCTCAACTTTGAATTCAAAAACAATAATGCACTAAACATTCTCTCATCCTTTATTGAACCCAAAATCATGGTTTGACATAAATATGCTAATTTGAGTATTTTGACATGTTTTCTTGTAGGTATTAGCGCGCCTTAAATATTCCACAATATTGTTACTACACCGTATTATGAAGGATTGTCCAAATGATGAAATAGCTTCCACATTATTTCACCATATAAAGGGGATTGTTGAATCAAATTTGATGAAAATAAAATATTACCTCAAATATGTTCTCCGTGTCTATGGAGTGGTTGATCCATGTGGATATCGGTGGCCACCCACCTTTTCCAACTGGCTCAAAACAATTTTCTGACAATTTTGACAATTTACTATTTTTAGCAGTTTTAACTTCCGGGGCCATTTTGAGGCCTAAATGAAGGATTTTCGGGATTGAGCTTCTCAATGATAGTCGAAGGCATCATTGAGCCCCCAAAATGAATCTCCTCGACGATACCTTTCCAACGGACTATCATACGCCTAAAATGAAGATCGTATGCAAAAGTTACGACCCCGAGAAGTTAATGTACTAACTTACCTAAACGAGGCCCACATGACTTTTAGCGCTTCATCTCCTAGGGTTAGGTTTTTGAATGTATAGGGTTTTTTGCATTCCTGTTTATTGTAAAAAGGCCTTTAGAGCCTCATTGTAATCATCTTCTTGCGAATGAGCGCAACCGTCACATCTATTCTCAGAGATATGCTGCCACCATTCTAACAAGCTTGTTTTCGCTGCATTTTACAGTTTCAACTTATTTCCTTCTTGAATAGAAAACCAATTTTACTGTATCTCTGTTATTTTGTGTTAAGAACCTGTTAATAATCTGTATTCATTTCATTCTATTCATAAAATCCGGATCAGTGGTATCAGAGCGGTTTGCTCCTTGTCGTCTTATTGCATGTCCCCAACGAGGTTAGAGTACAAAGAGTTGGGTCTCAAGCTTGTTTCTCTTGAGGAAAAAAGCTCTCGCACGCCCAAGCAACCTCTCATGGTAGGAGAAAAGAAAGATGATGGAACATGATATCCTTTCAAACTGTTGATTGAGGAAGCCCTCACGCAACAAATGAACGAGATGATGGATAGTTTCGCGCAAATCCTTCGGCGGCTACCAACATGCGACGCATCTTCTTCGAGCGGAGGCGCCGCCCCCTTCAAGGTACAAATAAACTTTGATATTCCTATATTTGAAGGTCAGATAGACGCAGATGCTGTAGACAAGTGGTTGAATCTACTAGAAGGGTATTTTTCTGTCCATAACTTTTCGAATAGAGAAAAGATTACTTTTGCGCTCCTCAAAGCTGTTCCCCATGTCAAATATTGGTGGGAAACCTTTTGTGAGCAAAAAGAAATAGAGGAACCCTCATTATTTATAGTCACGACCACCTGGGAATCCTTCAGGGATGCTATTAAGGAACAATACTACCCTGTCGGAAGTTATGATGACTTGTATACCAAATGGACCACACTGCGGTAAGAAAGAGACCAAGAAGTGCCATATTTCACAAATATCTTCCATACCTTGTGCACCAAGTTGGGTATCAAAGATTTAGAGCGACATCTGGTGCTCAAGTATCGCGGTGTTCTGCATAGATACATCCAGACCGAAATGGAATTTCTGGACATCTCATCCTTGGGCGCGACCTACCGATATGCCGTGAAAATCGAGCATAAGCTCAAACAAAAGACGCGGCAATTTGGGCATGGGAACCCCTCACAACAAAAGCCAGGAAAGGGCGGCCCCAACCCACAGAACAAAGGACAGAGAAAATATGGACAGTATCAGGACAACTAGTCCAAGTCGCAAGCAAAGAAGGACACTGGAAAGACAATGAAAGATATCGAGAAGTGGTGCGACTTCCATAAGAGACCTTGGCATAACACTGTCGACTGCCGCTCAAAGCAGTCGCTGGTGGCCGAAGTGAAAGCCTCTGAATCAGATGCGGGTTTTTACTCTGAGCCAGAACCAGAAAGGGGAAGGCGGATCATTGACGCGGAACCCAGTGCCACCGTTGCTACCACCAAGCTCCAGCCTGGTGAACTAGATGAGCCAGAAGAAGGAGAGTGCCTCTTCCATTCACAGATGTGGGTAAAAGGCACCTCACTGCACTTCATTGTTGATAGCGGTAGCCAGAAGAACCTCATCTCAACAAAGGTCGTCAAGCGGCTGGCCCTGCTAACAATGCTGCACCCACAACCCTACACCATTGGATGGCTCCGCCAAGGAAGCGATCTCTGCGTCAACCAACAGTGCCGACTGTCATATGACATCAAGCCCTTCAAAGACGAGGTATTGTGTGATGTTGCTCCTCTCGAAGTTTGTGATGTTCTTTTGGGCCAACCTTATTTATGGAAACGTCATGCTGTATATGAGTCTAGGCCTTGTAGTGTTATTATTACTTTGAACAAGAAATTATACAGGATACCCGAGGCAGTCCCACCTAGTGCTATTTCCTTGATCTCTGCTAAGCAATGTAGGAAGGTTATCTCTCAGACGGGGAAGTTTGTCTTCTTCGTGATTCACTCTCAGAATAAGCGAAAGATCACAACCACATCTAGGGTCTCTGCGACCGACCTCTCCACACAATAGAAGCAAGTAGATAAGGTCATGGAATAATACTCAGATATCTTCTCCTCACCTACCGGGGTACCTTTGCACTGCCAGGTCAAGCACCCCATCAATCTGACCCCCGATGCACCGCTGCCCAATGGGTCAGTCTATCGTCGCTCTCTGTTAGAGAATGAGAAGATCAAGTGACAGATCTAAGAACTACTCCACAAGGGGCACATCTGTCCCATCTCATCACCTTGCGGGAGCCCAATCGTGCTGGTATAGAAGAAAGATGGAACCTGGGGACTTTGAATAAAATCACAGTCAGAAACCGATACCCGATTCCCTGAATCGACGACCTCCTTGATCAACTCACAGGGGCCAAATTCTTCAGTAAGATTGATCTGAAGTTCGGCTACCACCAGGTCCCGATAGAATAAACAAATGTATGGAAGACCGCCTTCAAGTCAAAGGAAGGCCTTTTTGAATGGTTGGTCATGCCCTTTGGTTTAAAAAATGCGCCAACCACTTTCATGAGGTTGATGGACGATATCTTGCGACCATTCACCAATAATTTTGTAGTGGTGTATTTGGATGACATTGTCATTTACAACAAGACTTGGGCCGAACACTTGCAACATATTCAACAGGTTCTACACACCCTGCGACAGCACAAGCTATACGCCAATTTGGAAAAATGCTCCTTTGGCATGGACAAGGCCCATTACCTGAGCTACATCGTTGATCAACATGGCATACATGTGGATCCAACCAAGATCCAAGTCATATGTGACTGGACAACCCCAACCACACTCACTGAGCTTCGAAGCCCTCAGCCAAATAACTAGGGCTGGTGGTAAGGCGAAATTTGCGTGGGGCCGATCCCAACAACAAGCGTTCAATGATTTGAAGAAACGCTTGTGCTCAACCCCAATACTTTCACTCCCAAACCTGCAACATCCCTTTGAGATCGAGACAAATGCTTCCGACTATGTTGCGAGCGTCATTCTCACTCAGCATGGCCACCCCGTGGCCTATCATAGTGAGACACTATCATATGTTGTCCGTAAGTACCCTGCTTATGACAAAGAAATGTACTCTATTGTGCAATCCTGCCGCCAGTGGAGACACTACATTCTTGGGAAGAAGACAGTCATCCACACTGATCATAAGCCACTGCAGTTCATGCAGACACAAGGAAAATTGCAGAATGACCGCCATCAAAAGTGGTCCACATACTTGCAACAATTCCACCTCAACATCAAGTATAAAACATGAAGCACCAATCGCGTTGCTGATTGCATCAGCATACCACTAGTCATGGCACTCACCACAGTGCTAGACTCTTGCGGCCATGAGACCTCTGGATGGCCCCAACTCTATGAGACAGACCAAGACTTCGCCACCACCTACCAAATGTTGGGGGCAAATGCAGTTGTCGATAATTTCCATCTTCAGGATGGGTTGTTGTGTCATCTGGGCCATATCTATGTTCCATCAAGCGAGCAAGCGAAGCTGATCTGGGAAGCCCACTACAATCTGGTGGCAGGACAATTCGATGTCGAAAAGACAGTGGTGATGCTACAAAAACATTTCTACTGGACAAAACTTCGACAGGAGGTCAACAAGTATATCAGGTCCTACATTGCATGCACAATTGCCAAACCAACCACTAAGAAACAGGGCCTGTACACCCCTCTTCCTACTTCTGACAGGCCATGAGAATCCATCTCAATGGACTACATGTCGGGCCTCCCATCCACCAAGTGGGGAAACGACTGTGTTTTTGTGGTTGTTGATCGCTTTTCTAAGATGGCGATTTCGGTTGCCTGCAAGAAAAACATCACAGCAGAGGCCACTGCCAAACTCTTCTTTGAACGAGTCTGGATACATTTTGGAATCCCACAAACCATTATCTCAGATCGGGATAGTCTATTTCTCAACACATTCTGGTTGAGCCTCTTGTCACTGTTGGACACCAAGCTCACCAAATCCACGACCTTCCACCCTCAGACAGATGGCCAAACCGAGGTCGTAAATCGAATGATTGTGCATATCCTTCACATGTATAATTCACAGCACCCTCGCACATGTGATGCTATCCCTATGTCCAACATAGCTACAACTGAGCCATGCATAGCTCATCCGGCCACAGCCCCTTTCAGGTGGGGTTGGGATTCGAACCATTGGGTCCCATAGATGTTGCACTTCCCCTTGTGGTCACCTTGACAGACTCATCTCCTGCTCCAACTGAAGCTGACAAAGCCACCCGGTTCATTGAGCGGATCCAACACATCCGCCAACAGGTTCAGGATATCCTACAGAATTCCAATGACAAGTACAAACAACGCCATGATCAACATCAGGTTCCACATAAGTTTCAGGTGGGCGACAAATTTTGGTTGCACTTGCAGAAAGAATGCCTTACAAGACCCCATCGGAATCTTTGCCCACTCCGTTATGGACCATACACCATTACCAAGGCTGTGGGGGATAATTCTTTTCATCTCAACATTCCTCCTTTCCTTGGCCTGAACCCAGTGTTCAATGTGGATCTCCTTCACCCTTATTTCCCACCATTATTGGACACCTCGAAAGTAGTAGAACAACTGACACCAATAGATCTCAACCCCGACTACATACAACATGCATCCAATGATCAGATTTTGGACACAGAGATCAAGGGCACTCGACAACAAAGGATCCAACTTTATCGAGTCGTCAAAGCAGGGCAACTCCTGCACCAAGGCAAGTGGCTCACCCAAGGCCAAATTCAACATAAATTTTCTCATCTGATGGGGGACCTCAACACAATGGAGACCATTGCTTCCTAAGGAGGGAGGATTGATCCAGGTGGATATCGGTGGCCACCCACCTTTTCCAATTGGCTCAAAACAGTTTTCTGGCAATTTTGGCAATTTACTATTTTTAGCAGTTTTAACTTCTGGGGCCATTTTGAGGGTCGAAATGAAGGTTTTTCGGGATCAAGCTTCTCAATGATAGCCAAAAGAATGATTGAGCCACCAAAATGAATCTCCTCAACAATACCTTTCCAACGGGCTATCATATGCCTAAAACGAAGATCGTATGCAAAAGTTACAACCCCAGGAAGTTAATGTACTAACTTACCCAAACGGGGCCCACATGACTTTTGGTGCTTCATCTCCTAGGGTTAGGTTTTTGGATGTCTAGGGTTTTTGGCATTCCTATTTATTGTAAAAATACCTTCAAAGCCTCATTGTAACCATCTTCTTGCGAATGAGCACAACCGTCGCATCTCTTCCCAGAGATAAGCCGCCACCATTCTAGCAAGCTTGTTTCCGCTGCATTTTACAGTTTCAACTTATTTCCTTATTGAATAGAAAACCAATTTTACTGTATCTCTGTTATTTTGTGTTAAGTATCTTTTAATAATCTGTATTCATTTCGTTCCGCTCATAAAATCCGGATCAATGGTGCACTAAAATATATTTTTTTGTTTGAAAGTTAGCTTTTATAGTGGTTTAAGATTGAACATTGTTCCAAGTTTGAGGGTATACCAAAGACATGGCCTCCAACAGTCCATCTTGAGGAAATAATTCTCTTATCTCTAATGTTAGTGATTTTGCAATGTCTATGAGTTTGTGTCTCATTGAAATCACAACATTCTCAAATTGGTCTCTTGACACAAGGAGATGTTTGGTTATTCATACTCACATGCAAATATAATGAAAGGGAGCCACACACTTATGCGCTATAGTATACCTTCTTCATCAAGCTTGATTTTATTATTATTATTTTTTTTAAATAGTATTTTCTATATCAATTATCTTAGTCCAATCTGCAAACTTTGGACCTATAAAAGGATTTCACATCATATACAAATTATATAATGCAAGGTATGCTAATTTTTTTGCATTTGTGTATTTTGCAATATACATTATGTAGCTCTGAGACATTTTCACGAGCATATTCATTTCATATGGCATAGGAAGAATTCTAGCAAATGTTAATAATGTCTTTCTATTAGTTAGTCGAAAATAAAGATCTTGAACTTTGTTTACATTGAAGTGGTGTTCATACATCACCCCTACCAAGGACTAATACTCAATAAATAGACTTTTATTTGGTGCATTAAATGAGATCCATCTCGTATCAACATCTTCTAGTATTTTTTTCCCCATTTCTTCCAATTATTAATAACAATTTCACAAAAAATTTCCAACTGTAGAACTCTCCTTCATTTTGCGGAGACAATGACAAAATCCTAGCATTTGTGTTTTTCTCTTCCATATCAGACTCCCTTTCTACTTGAGCTAGATATCCTTCCCATTCACAACCACTTGTTACAAACAAATGAGAAGATATAAATTTAACACTTCAAGAAAAGATATATATTTCATGTATTCGGGAAGATTTGTCATAGGATGACCTCCATATAAGATGTTAAATATAATGGTTAATTGTGTTGACTTTGATAACAAATTTATTTCCACTGTCATTCCAAACAAAGATGTAATGGTTCCTCCACTCGACTCAAATTTCCCCTTATTAAGTAATTTTTTATAGTCATTTGCATATTTTACATGTTGACATTCTTCATAATATTTCCATTAATAATATATTTCTTCTCACTATTTATGACTTTCATTTCATATACTTTTCTTGCATGATTGTATATTGTATCTAACTTCATATGCAATTTTATTTCCTTGCTAAGTTTCCAATTGCATATAATGTCTGCAACTTTATGTGATGTGTCTTCTCATTTGTTGGGGGTAGTGGTTCAAAAACTACAAATTTTGAGATCCAATCCAAATTGAATGATTAACAAAGTTTCTCCTCCTCCGTGTGATTGTTTTTATTTAATCCCAGAGAAACAAAATGTAGGAAGTATATTGGTCTTTCAAAACGTAAGGCCGTAAAACAACAAGATACTAAGAGAATTTTTGTTTTGCATTAATCAATACATATTAACACTCATAACATATCTTTTCACAACATAAAATATTAGATAGATTTGGGGCTTTCATGGCTGAACAAAATAGATAGAGAAATTCAACATTTAAGGCCTATTGCTTGCAAGGTGACATGGGCATTATCATGTTCACAGTGCCTCAAATCACCATTGTTTCTCTTTGTTTGAGAGAAACCACGAACCAATCGATCCATTAACATACATTCTCACACTTTTAAAAGTGAGTGGGTAGTTGATTCTAGTTGTACCCATCACATGGCTAAGAATGCTTGCCTCTTTTCTTCATTAAACAAGGCCACACAAGTTAATTTTTGTTGTAGATGATTATGCACTTACCGATTGAATGTTAGAATGGTGTGATCATTGATGTATATGTCGTACCAAGTTTGAGTGGAAATTTTTTATATGTCTTGGTGATATGCCTTTTTAGTCTTCAAAAACAACTTCTTCATGGATTGTCCTTCTTAATCTTTTTGTGACCTACAAAAACTAGCACTTCTCTGCAATAAAAGGTCAAATTGTGGAAGAAGAGAAGTGTACAAACTTTCTTCTCCCAATAAATAATTTCAAATAGTGTATATGAAACATATCTAAAAAGGATACATTAAGCAATTTTCATTTTTTACCTGCTGGGAAGTGGTGGCCAACCTAAACTACCCTATAGTGCTTTAATGATAACCTTTTCATTTGGTGTCCGATTGAAGTGCTTCCAAATCTATATTAAATTAGATTCATAGGGATATATTCAATAGTAACAATTTTTTAAAGTATCTTCAACTCACATGTCAAATTTGTCGGGAAACAACCTGCACGACATAGCCGTTTTCAATTTCTAGCTTGGACCAATAGTCACTACATTGGGCATGATTTTTTGTGTTTGATATCATATTGGCATGATTCCAATGAGATATTAAATACTATGTTTATGTATATATCTTCAATAGAAACACGTTTTCATAATATGAAGAATTGATATGTCAAATAGGTCGATGAAAAATCTAGGAGGAAAAGTGTTAGCAATGTATATTTTAGAATAGATAGTTACTAATTTGGCGATATCCAAATGAAGTGATTCAATTTGGATTGGAAACTAGATTCCAAGGACCATGTACCTTAGAAACAAGTTTTGAAAATTCCTGCATTCAATCCCTCAAAATACAACCGTCCTAACTCTATTGTTAGTAAGTTCATCAATTCAAATTGCTACATGAATTTGATAAACAACCTATTTCTCTTAAAGTGTGATATGGGAATGTGATATTTTCTAGCAGGTGTATATATCCTAGTGTTATTCTTCTCTATACCAAAAATCTCAAATACCCAATTACTATATTTTGTGATATGACTTACATAAGATCTGTAGCAAATGCAACTTCAAAACAACATCTACAGGTGATCCATAGCAACTTGCTACAGATCCGATAAGAAGATTATATCGTTGGAAGTATGATTTGTGTGTTTTCAATTTTTTTATGGGTCTATTTGTCCCAATTTGATATTTCATTGTACCAAAAATCTCATTGACCTAGATCACAAATTGTGAGATATGAATAAATCATCATAAACCAATTTTTATGTGGATGCCCAAAACTCAAGAATTGTGATTTGCAAAGCTATGGGAAGTCTTCCAAATTTCGTGAATTAATAATACATAACGTACCTCCTTGAAATTGATTGAAATGAATTCCACTTGGCTCCCCCTCTAGTGGAATCCTCATTCACTGATGCTTTCTTCCTCTTACCAATTTTCTTGCAAGGAGGTTAGTAATGTGGGTGGCTCTTACTGCACCATGAAAATATTTTGTATTTATAACTTAACTCATGCATCTATATGACCTAATTTAAATTCATAACACTATGTATATGATCCCACAAAGAGGGTAGTCAACATCTCCTCTTTTCTCATCCCCGTACCATGTGTTGTCTAAAACCATTGCAAATAGTACTTATCCGTGCCTTTGGAATCTCCCTGGCAAGGACACCAACATGACAGTCTATTTAATTACCTCAAAGTTTCACAACAAGAGTAACCAAATGGATTGTGCATTAAATTTTCAACCCAGGGTCCAAATACTTGTGAGATGTTGTGCATTGTATGTGCAGGTTTCAGGTTCCTCATTTACTACAAGTTTGTTTATCACGCTCTTAACGAATTGGAAATTTTCACTTGAAAAATCAAACATATGCTTGAAATGCGATGCACTTGCATAAATAAAAAAACTTTTAAATACTAATCTATTGCCGACAATAAAAGAAATTGATTAAGCTATGGAATTCAAATAAACATGGGTAAAAGTGGAAATGGAAAAAACACACTAAAAGATGGGAATTGAGAAACAATCTAAAGTAACCATCACTTTGTTCCTCTGAAGTGATTTTTGTCTCCTAGAATACGACACTGAGTTTAAACAACACAAATCAAATTAAATCACACACTGCACAAAAAACTATAAAACTGTTATTTCTCGAACCTAAATCTAACAATGGAAAAACACCTTGAACCTAAATCTAATGTTTGAGCATTAAAACACATTGAGAATGTTTGAGAATGCAATGGAAAAACACCTTGAACCTCAATATAATGTTTGAGCATTAAAAGGGATTGATACATGGTTATGGGTAAGAAAAAAGGGTTTATAAATAAGGGAAAGAGGGTGACGAGAATTTGTAAAATTATGACTCACCACTCATCTTATTCACAATAGTGGAATAAAATTTGTGTATAAGTTTTAAGAAAAATAAATTTAAAATTATAATGTGTTAAAAGAAAATCGAGAAATTATATGCCATTGAAAAGTGGATTCAATAATGAATCCATTGATATGAAGTTTTTTCAAGAATATTTCAAGGGTTTTCATCCCTTGGAAGTTGCAACTTCACAAAAATCCTATAAAAGGGGTAGGTTTCATGACCATTAAATTATTGACCGAAGTTTCTTCATATCTCAATCAAAAGCTTAAGCATGAGTTTTAGAGATCCTCAATGAAAAGTTAGTTTAACCTTCAACTAATCCTTGATCAAGGGTTTTTGAAAATCATGTTGGCTAACTTGACTAAGCCTTGATTGAGGGTGCGTAACCTCCATTGATGGTGTTTTGGATTCTGCATAAATTGGGCAACAACTACCCACATGACTGAGAGAGTATTAACCAAGTCACAACTCACATTTTTGTGTGTGGGTTGAGTAACATATTGACAAATTAGATGGGGATATGTTGCAATAGTGGAAATCAATGGCATATCCATATGAAGTTGAAGTCACCAAAATATAAAAATCATGTGATGACGATAAACAAAGTGTGGAGGCTTGCTTCTCCCTTGACTATGCCTCCTCTTACATGGTCTTTTTGAACCTCATCCTGACAAGCAAAAAGGTGGTCTTCTAGTATTGTGCTAATTTTCTATGTAACTTTCAAGTAGTTGATGGTTGTCATTGTCTCCTTTGTTAATGTTGGGTATGAATTATATTATTTACATGGTTATCCCCATGCATGATGTGTATGAATTGGGTGCAGTGAGGGCGACAATCTGTAACATACTTCTCTTGCGCGCACCTAATGTGACTTATTCTTTGAGGACACTTGCGTGCAAGTGATCCAGTTCATTATATGATTGATTGCTTCGCTTATGGATTCTGATGATGAGACTGTGGATTATGATGTTATGCTATGTTATTTATGTATAGACAAACGCTATTGACTAGTTTCTCCTGAGTGTGCAGGACTCTTCACTGATTGAGGATGCCTATGGCATCGATGGACCTCCATGGACTCTGGATTGAGTGAGGGAGTGGACTGTATATTGTTTGATTATTTCTGTTATTGCATATGTGACATATGACGAAGTATATTATGATTTTGTTTATGGATCGCTGACATGTTTTGTTGATGGATGCAGGCTTACGATTGCTTGCTAATCAGACTCACATTTGGAGTAAGGGGGCCATGCATGACAACCAGATATATTGAGGGAGAGGTGTGGTAGCAGCCCTGCCACAACCTACTAGCACTCCTGCCGTGGCTCGAACTGTAGGTTAACGATTACCTAGTTCGAGAGATCCACGATGTCGTGAGGGCAGACTAAGATAGTCGCTCACAAAGATTCTAAGGGGTGCGCAATAAGGCATGGTCCTTATTCCTTAGAGGCCCTTAGTCTCCCACAAGGTTTCCTAAAAGGGTTTCGACTCCAAGGGTTAGACGTCTACCAAAATCAGTCAGAAGGCGAGTGACACCCTTGGAGCACGTAATGCGTCTTGAAGGGCACGTCACATAATTGAAACATGAATAAAGGAAAGTGACACCCTTGGAGCACGTAGTGTGTCTTGAAGGGAACGTCACGATGTTTAAACACGGGTGAGTCAATGAACCTAGGTGCCTAGAAAACAATATCTTACCTTGACATGGTCAGCCTTAAATTAATCATACATGAGTAAAGTTTATTAATTTTAATTTCTCCCTTAAAAATTTGCTAAGCCTAGTTGAAATTAAAGCCTAGNGGTGAGTCAATGAACCTAGGTGCCTAGAAAACAATATCTTACCTTGACATGGTCAGCCTTAAATTAATCATACATGAGTAAAGTTTATTAATTTTAATTTCTCCCTTAAAAATTTGCTAAGCCTAGTTGAAATTAAAGCCTAGGTCTAAGTAGGATATGAGGACTAAAAATTAATTAAACAATTAATAAAGGGGGGATGAAGAAAAGAAAAGGGGGGAAATTAAATTTAGAATTTAAAGGAGGATTAGATTATCTAAAAATTTAATTGATGTCTATGTGCAAAACTTGCTAAATTCGAACTTAGACAAAAAGGGTAATTTAAATGCAAAAGGAATGTGGAACATAGAAAGGAATCTAGTCTAGAGAACTTTCCTAAAATGAACTCAACTAAGCTTTAATAAAGGAGTCAATCATTAAGGGAATTGGAGGGAATAAAGGGACATCAAGGAGCGTTTTTAGGAACGCTTTTAGGTGGGTGAAGGGAATTTGCAAATTAATTTAATCAGTTAAATGAAATTCTCGTGAAACTAATGGATTGGGTGACAAGTATATGTGGGGGGGGGGGAGCGGGGGGACATTTCCTAATTAATTTTTAATAAAACTAATTTAATGTGCAATTGGGAAGGTCACTAAGAAGAAATCTATAAAAGAAATGGCAAAGAAGAGGAATGCATCACAATTGGCAAGCGTAAGGTTATGTTGCCAGATTTTTCTTAACTATTTTTTCTTGTGGGAGTTGGGATACCCAGCTCCAATAGAGAGTGGTAGCTCAACCTTGCGAGGCGAGCTGGGAGCTAGCTTATTCTATGGTTTGTGTGTTTGGCCCCTTTGCGGCTTGGGGGGCTCAAGGGGAAGAAGAGTACCCCTAGCGTTGGCTGGGAGGTACCGGTGAGGTCTCAACGATTAGCAAGCAAGGAGCTGGATGGAGCACAAATGCGAGACAACAACTTTGGATTCTTCACCTTCGGTTATGGTACACATGTATAAAAGTTTATGTTGTAAATTATTTAAATGTTTTTATATGTGGAAATCATATGTTTATGGAATTGTAATGGTTTTCTGTATAGTTGGGAAAGCTTGATTGATGTGGTTAGATAAAATATTTAAATGGATTTCCCCTCTCGACTGAATTTCATCCGCCGTCTCCTTCCCATTGCCCCTGTTTTAAATTTAAATGTTGGGATCTATGACTGTAATACCATTCTTCTGCGTTGAGGAAAAGATACGGCTCTGCACCCTCACACCCAAATCAGTTTTTATTTTAGTTTATCTTTGTCCCAAGTAATTTCACTCAACCTCTCCTTTCGTTTGTTGTGTCCATCTCTTTTTCCCTGCGTAATCTGGGCATTTCCCCTCTCGCTTTCTCCAGTTGTTTATCCACCCCTATGTTGCTGACTACGCCCAGGGCATTGCCCATTTTGTTTACTCCCCAACACCCATTATTCTGAGCGATGGTGTGTCTCTCTCCTTAACTTTTGGAGCAAATCGTATGGAGAAAATCGCCCAACGATTTCTCCCCTCACCCAAGGGTTTGCATTGATTTCCGTGTGCTTTGCTCCCTCTTCGCCCAACATTCAACTGATGTCTTTGCGTGTCCTTTTGGGTGATTTATTTTCATCCATTTCTCCTCTGCGATGCTGAGGGGCGCCCATGTTGTACCCACAGGAAATCCTTCCCTTCCTCTCTACGTTTTTTCCAACCTTAAACCCTCTGCGTTTGGTCTCGTTTCGCAGAAGCTTTGGGAGCCTCACATTGCCCGAGATTTTAAATCTTGCTGATATGGTCCATCGATTAAGTGTTGTCTCAAGTTGCAACTCTGTTCATTGTGGAGTCCTTTCTGGCCCGTACAAAACAATCCTAGAATTCGAGCGGTTCAATTTTGTGTTTTCCCTTGATTTTTGAAGTATTTATTTTCAAGGCATGATTTGGGGCTGCAACATTAACTCGACCTTCATGAGCACCCTGGATTTCACTTATTATCCCTTCCTTCAGGCTTAACCCTTCCCAAGCCGTTCGCTACCTGTATTTGTAATTTCAATTTTTCAGAATTTTTTTGTTTCAGGGTCCGGATCAAGGGCCTGACCGAGGGCCATATCCATGACCGGATGGAGTGTTGGATTAGGCAAGAGCATTGAATTAATGACTAAAGTGAGGCGTGAAACTCCCGTTTCAGTCTTCGTCCTTAGTGCCTTGTGTAGAGCTGGGTTGGTAAAAATCGAATGAATTATTGTCACTTGCGAGTCTTGAGTTCTAAACTTTTGATTATTTTTATGTTTCCCATGTCTTGTACAATTCTGAAGATATTTTATGTCTTAAGGAAATCTAGTTTTGTTTCTTAATTTTGTTGAGAACTTGATTTTTATATTCGTTCTGCTGTTAGGGAGATTTGTGTTTATTTATTAACTAGAATCAACTCGTGGTGCAAGCTTGAACTTGCAACTTGATGTGAATTTTATTTTCGCCCTATATTCATTTCCTTCATGTCGATTTTATTCCCTTGATTATCTCTGAGTTGGAAATTAAATTTCGCATAGATTTCTTCTTCAGAATTTTTCCGAGATTCATGACTAACTCTGTGTTTGGGTGTAAACCGCTAGGGTTTACCTCTGTGTTTCCATGAAAACTGGATAGTGACCCTTCCTTCCTCGCTTGGCAATTTTATCAAGCTAAAACCTTCCACGTTGGCAACTTATATCTCTGTGTGTTGACTGTCAAACCTCTATGCTGGAATCCCATCATCGTCGAGTATTTCGATGTCAGTCAAGTCTCTTTTCGTTTCCTTGTTGTTGAGTGCAGTTCAACCAGAGGAATTACTGGAAAATTTATGTAAGTACTTCACCTCAGGAAATCCCCTTTTTGCTTGTTGGAACTTTTTAAACCGTTTTAATTTCTACAGGAATCTCGTGGTATGTTCATCAGAGTCACTTCATTGGCACTCCTTGAGGTCTTATTGTTAGCCTAGAACACCTGGATTTTTGTTCCCTTACCTTTAACCTCTGCCTTTTCGGCTGCAACTCCTACCCACACCGATTTCTTGCTGCCTGTATTCTTTTTGTTTTAAAATTTTTGTTATCAGAAATTGCTTTGTAACACGGTCCATATGGAGGACCGGATGAAGGTCTGGATGGAGGACCAGATGAAGGTCCTGATTGAGGACCGGATTAAGGTTTGGATTGAAAACTAAAAGGTTTTTTCACAGGTTCAGGGGTTGGAATAAATTCCATAACTCTTCCTTTGGCTTCTTAACTCCTTTAATGAATTTGATAAAAGTAAATGCACTCTTATTTATGTAAGAATAAGTTATGGTCTTCCTTGAATTTCTTTAATGGATATGTAAGCTGTTGAGTTTTTATTTATTGCTTATGCTGATTTTATTAGTTTTATAAAATGGGTACATGATGAAGGGTAGCGTGTTAAATTATTGTATTATTAAGCATGGTTGATCTCCCTTTAATGCTTAGTTGGATATGTAACGTAACCTGATGTCCTTACGTGACGGGTGATGATTGATCTTCTTATGGATCCTTTAAACATGAGTTTAACTTAGACTCGTTGATTGTAATTACACTTATGATTCTTAATTTTTATGTAGCACTGCCTTATACAAATTTCTCTTAATCATTACCTAAAGGATGGATTGAGTAGATTAGATTAGACCCTTCACTATGATGAATTATCTTGATGTATTTGATGATTTTCCTTATGAGACGAATTGATCAGTTTATGATTCGTGTTGCGATGCGTCATAATTAAAGAATGCATTTGTTATGGGATGTTGTTTATTGTGTTAATGTGTCGACACATGTATCATTATTCCTTGCAATATTGTGCCAACTTATGTTGTGCAGGTTGTTAATGTGTTAATATTGTTCCATTAATATGTCGGATGATGTGCGAATGATGTCGTGACTAATGGTGATGTATATTTCAAATGCAAATAATTTTTTTTTTACCTGTTGTAGGTCACTTGGGTTGTTGTAACGGAGGTCTGTTACACAATCGAATAAAAAGATTTGGGGTGGTTTTGGCACACGTTTTTCTGACCCATGGTTTTCTAATTCCAATTATGAAATTAAGGTTAGAATCTAATCTAAGTCAATGGATTAATGTTTTGGATGCCATAGAACTATATATATTATATTTTGTAAATGGTGAACTTAATATAATTAGAGTTATAGGTGTGACTCTAAAATTTGTTAGTTTTCCTGGTTAAGGGTTTCCAAGGTAAATTTTAGAATTCTATGTGTGAATGCTATTGTTTTATTTCTGTTTTATAAAGAATCTGCGTGTGTATTGTTATACTGTAAAGGTTTGAAATGTACATTTGGTATTAGAGAAGTTATTGGATTCAAGGGACGCCTTTGTTGCTAAGGGTTCAATTATCCGAGGTTTGTAATAAAGCTGGTTTCAATAGGAGCTATGCAGTGGCGATTCTTGTGGTGAAAGAGAATGTCGAGTAATTATAAAATTGTGATTAAGAAATTTAATAGGAAAATATTTGAGCTTTGGAAGCTGAAGATCGTGGATCTTCTAGTAGATAAAAAACAATGGGTTGTTGCGGATCCCGATACTGCACGTACGGGTATGTTGATGGAATACTGGATGAAGTTGGATAGGAAGGAAAAAAGCACAACCTAGTTGTGGATTTTATATTTAGTGTTATCATGAATATATTGAGAGAAGATACAATGAAGGCGTTATGGGATAAGGTAGGGGCTTTGTATCATTCTAAGTYCCTAGTAAACAAATTTTTCCTTCAGAAGAAGTTGTACCTCTTGAGGATGAATGATGGAGACTCAATGCCATAACATCTAAGTGCATTTAATATAGTGGTAACTCAATCGTTGTTTGTCGACATTAAAATTTATGATGAAGATAYGTGCATTAGTTTATTGTGTTCTTTTCCAGATTCATGGGGTAGTTTGGTAGTAGCTATCGAGAGTAATGCAACCACATTAAAATTTTATGATGTGGTTTCATCCTTGTTATCRGAAGAAATGAGGAGAAAAACCATGGATAGTCAATGCACAAATGCCTTATATGTAAGTGGACATTCCYTGGATAGAAATAAAAATTATTCCTCTAGTGGGAAATCTAAATCTAGAGGTAGATTTAAATMTCTAGGAAGATTCTTAAGGAAATGCTAGAAATGTGGTAAAACTGGGCATTGCAAGAAGGATTGTAGATATAAAAGTGTTGAGAGAGGAAAGGGATCTAATGATGTTCCTTCCACAGAAGAGAAGACCTCCTTAGAGAAAGGAGGGGATGTGTACTTGGCTTATTCAAGAACACATGTAGATCGTGATGTATGGTCAATTGATTATGTTACTTCTTTTCATATCACTCTCCACATGGAGTGTATTTGTGAATATGAAAAGTATAATGGAGGTGACGTTTTCCTAGGGGATAACTCAAAAGGAAAAATCATAGGATGATGAAAATTCAAGTTGCTGCCAAAGGATGGAAGGATTAGAACACTCCGTGGAGTTTTGTAAATTCCAGAGTGGGCTAGAAAATTGATGTCTGTAAGTGAGATTAGTGATGTAGGTGTACATACTATTTTTGAAAAGGAAACTTGCAAAATAGTTTGAGGAGCAATGGTGTTGATGAGGGGAGTTCGGAATGGAGCTTTGTACAAGTTGTTGGGAAGCACCATTAGTAATGGGTGTAACAATTTTGTTGTTCCTGAAGTGGAAATGAAGAAGACCAAACCCCTATGGTCTCCAGAGAAAAGACAATGATGTGGCATCAAATATTGGGACATATTGGAGATAAGGACCTTCAAGCACTACATGGTAAAGGTATGTCTAATTGCACACTAGATTTTGATTTTGTGAACATTGCATATATGGTAAATATAATTAAGTAATGTTTTCATTTAGAGCTACAAGAGAAAAGGGAATGTTAGAGTTAGTACACAATGATGTGTTTAGACTTGTTCCTATTCCATCACTAAGTAAATCTACATGGGGATATTGAAGAAGAAATCTACATGAAACATCCAAAAGGTTTTGTAGTGAAGGGAGAGAAAAAACTAGTTTGCAATCTTAAAAAGTCCCTATATGGGTCAAAGCAATCTCCAAGGATGTGGTATCAAAAGTTTGATACTTATATTTTGGGACTTGCTTTCATGAGGAGCAAAGCTGATCCCCGTGTGTATTTTAAATTAGTTGGTGATCATTTTATTCATGTGGTTGTGTATGTTGATGATATGTTGCTGATTGGAAACAACAAGGAAATCATCAAGGAGGTAAAAACTAAGTTGTCTTCTAAATTTGATATGAAATCTCTTAGTGCTGCAAAATTTTATTCTAGGCAAATAATGAAAAGAGATTAGGAAAATAGGAAACTCTGGTTGAACCAAAGGAAATATGTTGAGACAATACTGCAGATGTTTAATATGCAAGAATGTAAATCAATCAATGTTCTTATTCTTAAATGTGTAAATTTACCTATAGATTAGTGTCGCAAGACACATGAAGAGGAAGAGGACATGTCTCGTGTTCCTTATGCTAGTGTTGTTGGTAGTTTGATGTATGCAATGGTCTATATTGGACTAGACATTGCACATTCAAATGGATTTTTTAGCAGGTATATGTCAAAACCAAAGACAAAGCATTTGACAATTGTAAAGAGGGTTTTTGGGTATTTGTGTGGCACTACTTATTATGGAATTTGCTACCAATAAAGGCTTGGTGTAGATAGAGTGTTGGGCATACATGGATTTGTTGAAATAGACTAGGTTGGAGATCTAGATCGCAAAAGATCTACAAGTGGTTATGTGTTTAACCTATTTGGAGAAACAATCAGTTGAACAAGCAAGAGACAAATTGTAGTGGCACTCTCAACTATAGAGAGTGAATACATGGAAACTATGCATGTGAGTAAGGAAGTTGTATGGATGCAGAGATTGTGTTCATGTATTGGGTTTGTACAACAAGCTATAAGGTTAGATTGTGGTAGTCAAAGTGCAATCTTTTTGGTAAAGAACCCGATTTATCATTCTAAGACAAAGCACATTGATGTTCAGTATCACTTTGTGAGAGACATGGTTGAATACAAGAAGGTGTTGTTGGTAAAGGTGGACGCTTTGAAGAATATTGCAGATACACTGAAAACGTATGAAAGCAATGAGAAGTTCTCTTGGTGTAAAGAAGTAAATATGGGCATTGTTGCCTTGGATTGTTGATCATGTAATACTTGGGCCCCTTGTATGCAAAGAAAACAACAAGTGGAAAATGTTGTGTACGTGTTATATTATTTGCACGGGTGTAGCGAGGTCAACAACCCACCTTGCTCAAGGGTTTGGGGGTGGAGCCCCTAAAAACAAATTTGATTAGTTTTGGCACACGATTTTCCAACCCGTGGTTTTCTAATTTCGGTTAAAGAATTAAGGTTGTAATCTAATCCAGGTCAATAGATTAAGGTTTTGGATATCACAGAATCATATATATTGTATTTTGTAAATGGTGAAGTTAAAGCAATTAAAGTTAAAAGTGTGGCTCTAAACATTCATCAGTTTTTTGAATTAAAATTTTTTAGGATAAATTTCTAAATACTATGTGTAAATACTATTGTTTTCTTTCTATTTTATAAAAAATATGTGTATATTTCTATATAACTAACTGTAAAAGTTTAAAATGTATAATTAACAAAGCCTTGTATGCAATCATATATTATTCTAAACTCCCCCCACTTGCTAAACCATTATATTCTTCACTTTGTATCACTTTGGGTTTAGGTTTTATTGACTTTTTGAACTTATTCAATTTTAAGATTTATGGAGTGTTGCTTCTCTTGGATATTTTTGGAACACATAACATCATACACTACAATATAGATTTTATCATATCACGTAAAGGCTAAAACATGGGTGTATAACTAGTTATGTCTATGGTTTTATAGATGATATCATGTGATTTTCATTGTATGAATGTTGTGTGTCGATTATGTAATTATAAACAAATCTTTGACTATATATACACATTGCTATTTATGAATGGGACAATCATAAGCAAATGCACTCTCCAACATTCATAAAACAAAATTTATAATATTTTATTATATTATTTGTGTATTTCTACTGGTTAAAAAGTGACACATCTTTAAAAAAAAAGCATGATGTAGATGTAAGTGATGAAATAAATGTGGGTAATAAGTAAAATTAAGAGTTTGTCAAAGGAGTATTCCATGCTTTTAGTGGTTTTTTAAATACAATAGTATATAATATGGTAGGTTGATATTGTTATTTTTTTAATCTAAATGAATCAAAGTTGATAATTCATAAATTATATTTTAATGTATAAAACCCAACTAATGTTTGTGAAAATAAATTAATACTCGTATAAATATAGGATTTAGATGTTTTGATCACATAAATATTTGATTTTAATTATTTTTATTATCATTTCTTAATATTTAGGTTATTAAGTCGAAAGGCGTACACCTATTGATAATGGGCACATTTAATATGTTTTTAGTACTTAATCAGTTTTGTATAGACAAGATTAAATATTGTTAGAATATTCTTAGTCGTCCCAATAAATCAATGATTGTGATTTCAACCACTAACTTCCTCACTGTTATAAAGACATCCGTTTACATGTTTATTTTTTTACTTTTACTTAATCATATTTAAAATTTACTATGATGGCTAGCTGATTGCCACCTCTAAGTGATTAACTTTTCATTTTTTAAAGAGACCAAATTTAACAGCCTATTTTTACTCCAACTATTATTTATTTCCTGCCTGGAGCTCTTACCGTTTCCTGCTGGAGCTCTTATCACGTCGGTTATTTAATGCACAGGGTTTTGGAGATGGGTACAATTAATTACCTTTTAATTTAAAATTATAATCTGATGGATAATAATTGAAAATGCTAAAATATTCTTAGTCATCCTCCCAAATCAATGAATGTGATTTAACATTTACTTTTTAACATTTACCTAATCATATTAAGAAATTACTGTACCACCATATGATTGCCACGTTTAACTGATTAACCTTTGGAATTACCACATTTAAAATTAACTTTTGGATTTAGTCAACTATATTCTAACTTTCAGTGTTCACCAACCGCAACACAGCCACTTTGCGGCTGTGCTAGTATATGTGCAATGAACATAATGGATAATGATTATGCTTAACAATTTATTATAATTTACATTATTAATATTATTAATTTTTTTATTATTATTAATTGAATATAATATTTTTTATTAATTAAATAATATTATAACTGTTAATATATTAAAATTAAAATTTATAATTCATTTCTGAACGTAGAAATAGATTCAGCACGCTGAAAAAACTCGCATTAAATAATCACTTAAATTTACAAATTCAACAATTTCTTACCAGATTTCAGACAAATATCCCCAAAAAATCTTTATTTAATAAAATCTTTAACCTGCTAAAAAATCAAAACAAATTCTAACTAAAAAAAAATTCAAAACGTAGAACAGTTAACCAACGCCCAGACGATTCATCAATTTTTTTTTGGCGACATCACTAATTTGTTCAATCCGTCGACGTAATCGATGCCAGTGTACTACAACCATGAATCGCCTTGTATGAACTCTCTTACCATAAATTTGCTCGCCTCTTGAGGACTTTTGATGACCCGATACCCAGGCCATTTCACGCGGTTTCCAGTTTCCGATCCTGGCCCTCTATTCATATATTCCCCATATTACAAAGTTTCCAATGCAAAACTACCATTCCATTCCAGCCAGCCCTTTGGCTCAATAATGCTGTCTATATAGGTCTGCATGAAAACCGTTCGGTAGAAATTCTTCCCCGCCCTCCCATAAGTTGGGAATTCTTCTCCGGCCTCCCCAGAAATTCTTCACTTAGCAACGCTCTTTGGGTAATCTGAAATTCCGTCCAAGCAGGTGTCCTGGTTGGTGATTGAGGCGGTGAGCCACGTCTGTAAATCGCCGGCCTGCTCACACGCGTGAATGCTTTTAGATCGCGGCATTTCAAAAGAGATATAGAGCTATCAAGTTGGTCCCTGGTAATATCCATGAGCTCCATGCAATCTTGAAGAGCGCTGGTTTGCTGAACGAATCTGAAAACGAGGCCGAAAGCCTTGTTCGCCTCCTCCAAGGCCATCGTTAAAGCAACGTGAATGAGCTTCTTGGCTGTTTACTTCTCAATCGTCTTCGTTTCACGGTGTACATTGGATACCAGTGGATTTTTGGTGATCGTCTTCGTTTCACGTTGTACATTGGATACCAGCGGATTTTGGGCGATCGTCTTCGTTTCATGCTGTAAACAACCGAGCAGTTGGGTATCTATCCCAAAAAAAAAAGCCAAAACAAACCAGTTGGTACCTGCAACCGGCTTTTTGTGTGTCGTTAAAGGGTTTTAAAGTTTTTTGCTGTAAAAAATTGCACATGTCTACCTAATAATTGTGCGTGGGGGAAACAATTGCACATCTAGCTAATAATGGATTGATGCGGGGAATCAATTTCACGTTGATGTGCAAATACCGCAATGTGTTGCACCTCTACTTGGTAATCAATCTCACGGGGAGTGGCAAGAAGGGTTTGAGTCTGCCAGGGAGGAATAGTCTTGGCAGTGTATGTATTGCAGGCAAGAAGGGCTTGAGTCTGCCAAGGAGGAATAGTCTTGGCAGTGTATGGATTGCAGGCAAGAAGGGTTTGAGTCTGCAAGAAAGGCTTGAGTTTTCCAGGGAGGAATAGTCTTGGCAGTGTATGTATTGCAGGCAAGAAGGGCTTGAGATATTGCAGGCAAGAAGGGCTTGAGTATGCCAAGGAGGAATAGTCTTGGCAGTGTATGGATTGCAGGCAAGAAGGGTTTGAGTCTGCANAAGAAAGGCTTGAGTTTTCCAGGGAGGAATAGTCTTGGCAGTGTATGTATTGCAGGCAAGAAGGGCTTGAGTATGCCAAGGAGGAATAGTCTTGGCAGTGTATGGATTGCAGGCAAGAAGGGTTTGAGTCTGCAAGAAGGGCTTGAGTCTTCCAGGGAGGAATAGTTTTGGCAGTGTATGGATTGCAGGCAAGAAGGGCTTGAGTGTGCCAAGGAGGACTAGTCTTGGCAGTGTATGGATTGCAGGCAAGAAGGGTTTGAGTCTGCAAGAAGGGCTTGAGTCTTCCAAGGAGGAATAGTCTTGGCAGTGTATGTATTGCAGGCAAGAAGGGTTTGAGTCTTCCAAGGAGGAATAGTCTTTGCAGTGTATGGATTGCAGGCAAGAAGGGTTTGAGTCTTCCAAGGAGGAATTGTCTTGGCAGTGTATGGATTGCAGGCAAGAAGGGCTTGAGTCTGCAAGAAGGGCTTGAGTCTTCCAGGGAGGAATAGTCTTGGCAGTGTTTGGATTGCAGGCAAGAAGGGCTTGAGTCTGCCAGGAAGGAATAGTCTTGGCAGTGTATGGATTGGATTGATGCAAGGAATCAATGTCACGGTGAGTGGCAAGAAGGGTTTGAGTCTGCCAGGGAGGAATAGTCTTGGCAGTGTCATATATATGGCAGAGAGAGGGAAGAGTAATCCTAATTTCAAATTTCATCTTCATCAAATTCACATCAGGATCTTCAAAATATTCATAATATGATGAAGCATTGAACGCAGCATCCTCAATCAAAGCTCTAATCTTGCCCGTTCTTTTGTGCTTGTGGGACAAGGATTTGCATAATGTCTAAATCCTTTGCAAATAAAACATTGAAGTTTTCTCAGATTTTTTATCTGTTATTTATGTCTTCTTTAGTAGTATGGGATAAAGTGCACTCATATATAGTATGGGATTATGGGATAAAGGGTACTCATTAATGATATATTATATTTAGAGCACGGGATAAAGGACACTCATATATAATAAGTTTTAATGAAAGTAACTGAAAATCCAAAATCCATCTTCATAGGAAATAAGAACTTATGAGAAATGAGGTGATTTAAGTATTGCTAATCAAACATTCAGAGATTGAAAAATGACATTGAATATTGTTTATGAGAAAACATCTAATAAAACTTACATGGAATTCTGGTTTATGTTTTTGTGGTTTGGTTTGGATCTTACATTTGGGATCAAAAGTCTGTGACTTGGAATTACAAATTTTAAATTTTATTATTTACATTTTTTCATGTTTAGGCTTTCAAGATTGTTACTATTACACGCAGCATAGATAATATCCTTACCGCGTTCATGTTTTTCAAATTCAAATACTTGTTTTCTAAATCTTGTAAAACACTTCTAGCAACCTGGGGTAACTATTTTCAAGATAACTTTTCATAGTAGTATCATGGATACCACCATAATGAGACAATTTGTTTTTGTATAATGTGAAAAATATTAGTGTATGAGAAAAATGTCACATAAATTCTGGTAAAGATAACCATGTCACATAACCATTCCTCTTTTCTTTTCTTCTATCAAAAATATTTCTAAGAAATTCATTTATGATGACAGTAGCTACATATCTGGATCTCGCTAATCACTATTTAATTTTTTTCTTACTGAGCATCTCACTATTCTTTTAAATTTCCAATAAAACCAAAAAACCAAAAATTATCAATGGTTCTCTTTTCAATGAAAGCATTTGGGTAAAAACCCAACTAAGCATTCCAGGAGAGGAAGTATTTTTATAATCTGCCCTTGAGAGCAATTATTTAAATATAGTGTAGTAGCACTACATTAAAAATGACATTTAACTTCGGATTGATATTTTTTGATACTCAACATTATAACCAAAATTTCAAAATAAATTTAAAATTAATATTTAATATATAAAATTAATATTATATATATATATGTAATGCAAACCACCATAAAATAATATAAATGGTTTAAAAAAATAATTCAACCCTATAATATTTAAAGAATTTTTAAAATAATTTAAAAAATAATATTTAATACACATATATAATGCAAACCACCACAAAATATAAATGGTTTCAAAAAAATAATTCAACCATATAGTATTTAACAAGATTCTGTTATTTTTTATAAGTTTATTATGGTTGTTACATGAGGTTTAAGGTGGATGCCACCTGACATCCCTAATAAACCCTATACAAAATAATTATATGCACAAATCTATCTCAAATCACAATATGAACAAGGGATGTGTAGCTTATATTCAATTCCAGTTGGTTTGGTAATAGTCAATGTTAGTTGTATATAATGGGAAAAAACATAAATTTTTGACAAGGATAATTACAAAGGAAATGTCCAGGTTGTATGACAAAAATAGATTAAATTGAAATTAGCAAAATCACATATTATACCAGCTTTTGATTAAATCAACATAGATCTATCTTCACTCCATATTTATTAAGCACCAAGAGGAATTAAAAAAAAAAGATTCAAATGCAAATCTCTATGCCAATTTAAGATCTCTATATATCAATTGGATCACTCTTAAATAGGATAAAAATATGGTGGGATGGAAGTTACATGGTTCCCTTCGATACTAAGCTATAGAATGCACCTCATTTGTCTCAGTGCAATAATGCACTTTAAATGTCTACATATGTCAAACATAGACTAACCCCTTAAAAAATAAAACATGTTCTTTGCTTCTTTGTGAGTTTCTCATACTTTGATGGTTAAAGAACCACTTTGATTGTGGCATAAAAAAAAACATTAACATTATGCCATGAAGGTTAAAACAAAATATCTTCAAGAATTTAACAATAAAAATGGATACCACTTTGATTACTAGAATGGATAGAAAATGATAAAAAAGTTGTAATTCATACAAATATCAAGACAAAGGTAATTAGATTACAGAAAAAGAAGAATGCAAAAACAATGATAGATAACTTAATTCAACTAAGCACTTTAGCCTTTAGGAAAGTGCATAATCTCTTAGGGAACGGAAGAGAAGACAATTTTTTCCAATTGTGTCTAGTAAATAGTTGCATGCACTTCAATACAATGCCACTAGACTACAATGGATATCAAATAGGGTTTGATTCTAAATATTCCATAGCTAATGGCTAGATACACTTAACA
>ML817565.1:150599-168336 GCA_009831015.1 Picea engelmannii
CGTGGCATTATCGCTCCGCGTGTCACCCCATCCGGGGCTTAGATTCACAAGATTATTACTCTATCTAGTTTGCAATTTTTTTTTTTAATTCCCACTAAATGAATTGTGAAAAGACAAAAAATCTAAATGCTATGATATGATCCTTGTCCCTTTAACCAAATTAATCTACTTAGATACTTTATTAATCTATGAGGCCACCTTCCTTGAATAAGGCCCATTAAATAGTTAGTTTCACTCATTGTTAAAAGGGTCATCTTTATTAATAAGGCTCAAACTAGTTATTTAGCCCTCATTATAAGTGAATCTATAGGTAGTTAAGATTTTCTATGGATAACTATGTATTGAGTACACAATTATTTAATTTTTGTCGAGAATTGTTATTGTTTTTGGAGCTTTTCTCTTGGAGATTGCCCCCTTGAAGAGGCAAGTGAACATAGCTCTCTATTTTTTATTATCAAGATATCTTTCTCAGGGTTTATCTATTTTCTCCTATGTTCTTGGGTTTTGCACTACATTTTATGTGATTGCTCCAAATTTTTGGGGTTAAGTACATTACATGCAAAAATATGAAGTTGGTAGCATTTGGAAAAATACCACTAGCCCCATTCTTTCTTACCATGCTCACAAGTTTATATGCATTTCTCATTTAAAATAATTTACATTTCCCTAAGTTAATGTGCATACAAAATACAAAATCTCCCTCAAAAACTATGCATGAAAATGTCATTCTTCTAGTCAAGTGGAAAAATGTTATCAATTTCACTAAGCTCTCAAACTATCAAAACAATCTCAAACTATCAAAACAAATGGGATACAATGAAATGGTCTACAACAATTGATACACACAAAATAATTAAGAAGCCCGTACTTTACAAAGAAAAAAAAAACTTAAAACCCATGCAACCTTTGTTTCTAATGAGCAACCCTCACTTATAATCAGCAAACTTACGAAGTTCATGCAATAACAAGTACACCTTGCTCATGCAATAACAAGTACACCTTGCAATGGTTGGAAACAAGATTGGCACATTTTTGTAAAATAAGAGATTCTTGGCTCTGGAAATAAACAAGAAGATGTAATTTATAACCTGGGTTTCATGTAAGAATTGAAGTTTTTAACATGCTATAATCAACATGGTGTAATCACATACTCTCAAATACTAACAAACTATACCCTATAACTTATATTTATAAGATACTTTATTATAAGTACATATTGATGAAGAAAGAACACACGTATCTATCGATATAGTGGCTACATTGGGATGATCATATAAAAACAATTGTCGTTACATTTAATAAATGGGCTTGTTATGCCTCAAATCCAAGTTTTGATTTGGCATACTAGAGGGAAAATTCTTATATGAATACACTCATTGTTGGAAATGTGTTGCTTCTATATGAAATAAACATGCAATTCTTGCCCAGAGCACCATTCCCCACAATCACACACTTGATAAATCTAGTAGTACTCATGGTTTCTCTAACTCTAAAAAAAAAATCTATATTTGCTCAAACATTTATTGTTCTAAAATAAGCTCAAGAAAGTGTTAGTCTTCACACATTAGACTGCAAATAAAAATAAAAATCGATAGCAATGTGTTATACTTCATTTATTTATGGATGTCATGGATTTATTTTCAGTGGGTGCGATGCTAAGGAGGAGGTCATATGATAGGTGGCTCATTTGTTCCAATGAATGTAAGCTTTTGGAGTGGATTAATGCTTGTGATAAATATACTTGACCATATCATTGTTTGTTCATTTTTGGACACTGGGATGGGTTGATTCACTTTGTGATAAATTGATGATTATTGGTTGATTTGTTTTAGTTGAGTTGTGACTCAAAGGTTTATAGGAATGATGACCTTGCTTAGTTTCAATGATTGTTACATATGGAGGGAGCTTCCAACATTATCCCTTGGGGATAGTATTGGTTGTACATTCTCTATGTTTGTGGAGAGATTGAGCATGGATATGATAGCTAGTGTGATGCTAAGTTGTTGGTGATCTTGTGCATATGTACTTGGAGATAGGTTCAAATCCTATGGTGGTAGAATATGTGATTGATTCCAAGCTTGTAGTGGGTGGGAGTAGTGACTCCAACAAGTACCAATGATTGGGTTGATGTATTCTCTTCGGTAGAGGGAGTTGAGCATGTTGATACTCTTGCTTCAAGATTCTCCAATGAGAGGGTGGCGACCTTGTTGACATTATTGATTCAGTTGGTAATGGTTTTTTGTATAAGAGGGATTCTCATACTTACAATTTGATGATAACCTTTATGGATTGTAGATATGTTTCCCTTCAACTTGGTATTTTAGGATCGACAAGTTTAGATGTATATAGATTTTTGTCTTGTTCTTTTGATGGATCTAATCCACTTGTCTTGGTGAGCATTATGGAGGCACCGGAGTTACATATTGTAGTTGCAAAGGGAATTGATGGGTGTTATAGAAAACACTTTTCTCATAAAGAGAGAGTGTTATATTTTGGGGTTATCCCCAAAGAGTTTTCACCTTGCTAGGAGAGCATTAGGTCTTTCCCCCTTGAAAATGATTCATGGACATATGGATGGCTCAGTTTGCATGGATTCTTGACCTTGGTTAGAGTGTTGGCATAATGCATTTACCTAGGAGGTTGTTACCCTAATAAACATGTAGACTAACCCATTGGATGCACAAAATGAAGGATTCAGATGCTCAATCAGGTGAGGTACCTACCTAGGAGGAGGGACATTATGAACTCGGAGGAGGCGATGTCTCCTTTAGATATTGGGACCATTTGATACACACCTTGGAGGTTGGACACTTGGGTTGAGGATCATACTTCATGGAGGTTGGTGATGGACCTAGACACATATGTTGTGGATGAGCATTATATATTTGTGACCGCATTGGCATACATGAGAGTAGCATTGGACACATGAGAAGACACATGGAATACAATTAGAGGAGGAACACCTTGCATGAGGACACTTGGAGATTCAACCACTGTGGAAGATGAAGCATTGGACTAACATATTTTTGCAAAGAACACCATCTTGGAGGAGAGGCATTGAGCCCAATATCACTATCTAGAGGGAATTTCACTTTAGGGGTTTGATAAACCCTAGTTTGATGCATGTGCATCCTTATATTATAGAGAGATCCATGTGGGGTTGCCTTGTTGGTTACTTGTATGGACACATTTCCTTATGTTAGCCTCCCTCACCTACTTGTATATGTAATGGAAGAGATAACTCATGTATTCATTCATTATCATTGTACTCTTCTTTGTACTTGTCTTAGAGACGTCAAGAAGACCTACAAAAAAATTGTAGCAACCTAATGGATCCATAGGAAATGTTAAAGGTGATCTATAACAAACTCCACGGGTCTGATAAACAATTTATTTCTCATAAAGTATGATATGGGTATTTGATATTTTTTTTGGGTATTTGATATTTGGTGTTTATCCCAATTTAATGCTTCCTTCTATCAAAAATATTAAATACCGAGCTCATGGATCTTGTGATATGAACAAATCATCAGCTGGGCATTTGTAACCTGTGTTATTGGGGCTGCCAACGAAAAGGCTAGTAATGAAATGTTCTGTGAATACCCAATTAACATTTAATATCATCATCATCATGGAGTGATTTATAACTCACAACATGTTGAATATGTGAACCAATATATGCATAAGTGAATCATTCATAACATTCTTAGCTTTAATTGTATTCTAAAGTTACAAATAATATTCCTTTTTTATGTGAAACTATTCCCTTTTTTAATACCTCATATTATTGTAGATAAACTAACTCATAAGAAAATTAATTACTCATCAGAAAAATAAAAGAAGTTTAATTAACTACGGTGAGTAATCTTGATTTAAAAAGTTTAATTAAATATTATTAAAATTTCCATAAAAGAATCTCTTATTTTCATCTAAGAAAATAGATACACATTTATCAAATTTGAATAAGTTTTCCATAAATCAAGGCAAGTTAGAGATTGTGTAAATCTCAATTCCTAAGCATTTTTCTCCACTTGCTAAATAGATGAAACCAAGAGGCCACTGGGAAAACAACACCCATGGGATGAGGCTGGGATGAGACAGGTGGAGAGGGGAGGGAAAGTTTCTCTCAAACCCATGGCTGGGATGTTTTTCCCAAAATCCTCTATGAGCGAAACAACATAAATAAATCTATTTATTCTATTATTATCAATCGAAGGTAGGTTTGGCAAGTTAGTCAGGGGGTAGACCATGCTTCTAGGGATTGTTGAAGAGGTGTTAGTTGGGGGGAAGACCATGCTTCTAGGGATTGTTGAAGGAAGGTTGCTTGGGAAGGGAAGAACCCGTACCAGATCTATGTTTCCCAATTGAGGGAGGAACCCATACCGGATCTATGTTTCCTTGTTGAGGGAAGAACCCATATCATATCTATGTTTCCCTGTTGAGTGGTTCAAAAGAGGGATTGGATCCATCGCTTGGGAATAAGCTTGATGGGGGTCTCATGGAATATATGAAAAGGAGGATCTTTTGCTTAGATAACGTGTAACTTAATGTAAGCCTAAAGTATTATTCCACGGTATACATAACTTCATTGTGTAAATTGAGCAAAAAGGGATTTTACTTTGATTTAGAATGTTATCATACACTTCTTAAAAAAATGGGTAAGAAAAGAGATTTGACAATGTGCACACAAAAAACCATTCATATTACCATTGTATCCATCTATTGTGAAATATTTCTATATGTTTCAGATGATAGTTCCTCATTTTCTTAGATGACAGTTGCATGACTACTTGAATTAGCCATTACTTTTAAGTGTATTCGAAATCTCAAATATTCTTGTCTATTTATTTTTAAATCTTATTTCTCATTTATCTCTATTGTTTCTATTGGATGTGGTAGATGATGTAACCCATGGAGGTAGCAGTGAATTTAGAGATCTTCCATAGGTGGAGCTATTAACACTTCCTTTAATTTTGAAGGTATCACTATAAGCGATTATAGTTTTGGTGTGAAACCTTTTTATTAAGGGAATTGTATTGACTATAGCGTATTTATTAGTATTGATGTRATGTGGTATCATATATAGCATGGGATAAAGGRCACTCATTATATGATATGTTATATAATAAGTTTTATAGCATGGGATAAAGGGCACTCATTATATGATATGTTATATAATAAGTTTTATAGTATGGGATAAAAGACACTCATATATCGCACGTTTTAATGAAAGGGACGRAAAATCCAACCTCATGGGAAATGAGAAATGAGGTGATTTAAGTATTGCTAATAAAACAACCAAAGATTAAGCTTTCTATATTTTAAACATATTTTTCTAGAGGAATGATATTGAAGATTGTTTCTGAGAAAAAAACTATTTTTTTTTTGGAATATGAGATTCTTTTGTTTATGTTTTGGGGGGTATGGTTTGAATCTTACATCTGAGATCAAAAGTATGTGGCTTGGAATTACAAACTTTATTATTAACATTTTATCAAGTTATTGATAGGCTTCTAAGATTGTTACTATTACACACAACATAGATAGTATCCTTACTGGACTCATGTTTTCCAAATTCAAATAAGTGTTTTCTAAATCTTGTAAAACACTTCTATCAAATACACGAGGGTAACTATTTTCAAGATATCTTTTCATAGTAATATCATGGATACCACCAGAATGAGACAATTTTTTTTTTGCATAGTGTGAAAATATTCGTGTCTGAGAGAAAAGTCACATAAATTCCAAGAAAGATAACCATTCCTCTTTTCTTCTCTTATATAAAAAATATTTCTAAGAAATTCATTTATGATCGCAGTAGCTACAAAGTTGGATCTCGCTAATCACTATTTAACTTTTTCTTACTGAGCGTCCCACCATTCTTTTAAATTTCCAATAAAACCAAAAGTTATCAATCTGGCTACTTCATGGGGTTCTCTTTCCAATGAAAGCATTTGGGTATAAACTCAACTAAGCATTCCAAGACATGAAGTATTTTTATAATATGCCCTTGAGAGCAATTAATTGTATTATAGTAACAATACAAATGACACTTCACTCCATTTTAGCACCATTATTTGTGGAGGATTTGGGAAATCTTTCGTTTTCAAATAATAGAAAGTGGTGTATGTCTATGGTAATATGTTAGTGGTGCTAAGATTTTGGTTTTAACGGTTTTTGTTTTTGGTGTTAACTACATAGGTGGAAGTCCATGGTGTATGTGCAATCCACCAAAACCAATCCTAAGTGGATTGATATTTTCTTATTCTCATCATCATAATCAAAATTTCAAAGTAATTTAAAAAGCAACATTTAATACACATATATGGTGCAAACCACCACAAAATATAAATGGTTCCAAAAAAATAATACAACCCTATCGTATTTAACAGGATTGTGTCATTTTTTCTATATTTATTATGGTTGCTACATGACATCCCTAATAAACCCTATACAAAATAATTATATGCACAAATCCATTTCAAATCACAATATGAACAAGGGATGTGTAGCGTCTATTCAATGTCCCCTGGTTTCGTAATAGTCAACCTTAGTTGCATATAATGGGGAAAATGACAATTTTTTGACAAGGATAATTACCAAGGAAATGTAGAGGTTGTATGAAAAAAACAGATTAAATTAGTATACACCTAGAAGCATGAAATTGAAACTAGAAAGATCACATATTATCTCAGATTTTGATTAAACAAGTTTATATCCATCTTAACTCCATATCTATTAAGCACCAAGAGGAATTAAAAAAAAACAATTCAAATGCAAATCTCTTAGTGCTTAAAATATGTCAATTTAAGATGGATCTCTCTCTCTCTCTCTCTCTCTCTCTATATATATATATATATCTATATCTATATCTATATCTATATCTATATCTATATCTATATCTATATCTATATCTATATCTATATCTATATCTATATCTATATCTATATCTATATATATATATATATATATATATATATATATATATATCAATTGGGTCACCCTTACATGGGATAGACGTTACATGGTACAAACATTACAATCTCTTCAATACTAAGCTAATGCACCTCGTTTGTCTAAGTGCAATAATGCACTTTACATATCTACATATTAAAAAATAAAACATGTTCTTTCCTTCTTTGTGAGTTTCTCCTACTTTGGTGGTTAAAGAACCAGTTTGATTATGGCATCAAAAACAAATTTAACACTAGTCCATAAAGGTCAAACCAAAATATCTTTAAGAAATTGACAATACAAATGGATGCCACTTTGATCTATAATTGTACTAGAATGGACAAAAAATGATAAAAAATAATTCATACAAATACCAAGACATATGTAATTAGATTACAGAAAAAGAAGAATGTCAAAACAAGAGTAGATAACTTAATTCAAGTAAGCATTTTAGGCCTTTAGCCTTTAAGAATGTGCATAATCTCTTAGGGAAATGAAGAGAAGACCATTTTTTCCAATTGTGTCTAGTAAATGTTGCATGCACTTCAAAAAAATGCCACAAGACTACAATGGATATCAAATAGGGCTTGATTCTAAATATGCTCGTAGCTAACGGCTAGATGCACTCAATAATTATCCACTAGACCCACAACAAACATGGAGAGATAATGATTTGAGTTGTCTCTCTAGTATTGTTAGATAGACATAGATTGACAAGACTATTGTTCTATCTAGTCTGTAAAAAAGGTTTTAATTCCCACTAAATAAATTAGGAAAAGAAAAATAATCTACATCCTACAATATGGTCCTTCCCCTTTAACGAACTTAATCCACTTAGATACTTTATTAATGTATGAGGCCACCTTCCTTGAATAAATCCCATTAAATAGTTAGTTAATAGTCACTCATTGTGAAAAAGATCATCTTTATTAATAAGGCCCAAATTAGTTAGTTGGCCCTCATTGTAAGTGAATCTAGAGGTAGTTAAGATTCTCTATGGATAGCTATGTATTGAGTAGAATGTTATGTAATTTTTGTCAAGAATTGTTATTGTATTTGGAGTTTTTCTCTTGGAGATTTCCCCCTTGAAGAGGCAAGTGAACATAGCTCTCTATTTTTTATTATCAAGATATATTTCTAAGGGTTTATCTATTTTGTCCTATGTTCTTGGGTTTTGCAGTACATTTTATGTGATTGCTTCGAAGTTTTGGGGTTAAGTACATTACATGCAGACATGTGAAGTTGGTAACATTTGGAAAAATGCCACTAACACCATTCTTTCTTACCATGCTCACAAGTTTATATGCATTTCTCATTTAAAATAATTTGTGTTTCCCTACGTTGATGTGCCTGCAAAATCTCCCTAAAAAACTATGCATGAAAATTGTCATTCTTATAGTCAAGTGGAAAAATGTTATAAATTTCACTAGGCTCTCAAACTATCAAAATAAATGGGATGCAATGGGATAGTCTATGACAATAGATACACACAAAACAATTAAGAGGCCCATACTTTACAAAGAAAAACAATCTAGAACCCATGGGACCCTCGTTTCTAATTAGCAAACTTACGAAGTTCATGCAATAACAAGTACACCCTGCCATGATTGATAACAAGTACACCCTACCATGGTTGGAAACAAGATTGGCACACTTATGTAAAATAAGAGATTCTTGGCTTCGGAAATAGACAAGAAGATGTAATTTATAACCTATGTTTCATGTAATAATTGAAGTTTTTAACATGCTATAATCAACATGGTCTAATAACATACTCTCAAATACTAACAAACTATACCCTATAACAAAAAACGTGGTATCATTAAGCTCAATACTAACAAACTATACCCTATACAAAGTAGTCTCAATAAAGTGTTCATCTTCACACATTCTAGATTGCAGACCAAAACACAAATGGATAGCAATGTGTTATGCTTCATTTATTTATGGATGACATGGATTTATTTTCAGTGGGTGGGATGCCAAGGAGGAGGTCGTATGATAGGTGGCTCATTTATTCCAATGGAAGTTATCTTTTGGAGTGAATTAATGCTTATGATAAATATGGTTGATCATATGATTGTTTGTTCATTTTTGGGCACCGGGATGGGTTGATTCACTATGTGATAAATTAATGATTATTGATTTATTTGTTTCAGTTGAGTTGTAACTCAAGGGTTTATAGGAATTGCGACCTTGCTTAGTTTCAATGATTGTTACAGATGGAGGGAGCTTCTATCATTATCCCTTGGGGATAATATTGGTTGTACATTCTCTATGATTGTGGCGAGATTGAGCCTAGATATGATAGCTAGTGTGATGCTAAGTTGTGGGTGATCTTGCACATATGTAATTGGAGATAGGTTCAAATCCTATGGTAGTAGAATATGTGATTGATTCCAAGCCTGTAGTGGGTGGAAGTAGTGACTCCAACAAGTACCAGAGATTGGGTTGATGTGTTCTCTTAGGCATAGGGAATTGAGCATGATGATACTCTTTCTTCAAGATTCTCCAATGAGAGGGTGGTGACCTTGTTGACATTATTTATTCAATTGCTAGAGGTTTTGTGTATAAAAGGGGTTCTCATACTTACAGTTCGATGATAACTCTTTATGGGTTGTAGATATCTTTCCCTTCAACTTGGTATTTTGGGATGGACAAGTTTAGATGTATACATATTTTTATCTTGTTCTTTTGATGGATCTAATGCACTTGTCTTGGTGAGCATTATGGAGGCATTAGAGTTACATTTTGTAGTTGCAAAGGGAGTTGATGGGTATTATAAAAAACACTTTTCTCATAAAGAGAGAGTGTTATATTGTGGGGTTATCCCCAAAGAGTTTTCACCTTGCTAGGAGAGCACTAGGTCTTTCCCCTTGACAATTCTTTATGGACATATGGAAGGCTATGTTTACGTGGATGCTTGACCTTGGTTAGAGTGTTGGCATAATGCATTTACCTAGGATTTTGTTACCCTAAAAAATATGTAGACTAACCCATTGGATGCACACAATGGAGTAGTCAAATGCTCAATCAGATGAGGTACCTAGCTAGGAGGAGGAGCATTAGGCACTTGGAGGAGGCCATGTAGCCCTTATATATTGATACCATTTGATACACACCTTGGAGGTTGGACACTTGGGTTGAGGATCATACTTCATTGAGGCTGGTGATGGACCCAACCACATATGTTAAGGAGGAGCATTAGATCTTTGTGAACACATTGCCATACATGAGAGTAGAATTGGACACATGAGAGGACATGTGGCATACAATTATAGGAGGAACACCTTGCATGAGGACACTTGGATAATCAACCATTGTAGAAGAGGAAGCATTGGACTAACATAGTTTGGTAGAGAACACCATATTGGAGGAGAGGCATTGAGCCCAATAACATGACCTAGAGGGAATTTCACTGTAGGGGTTTGATAAACCCTAGTTCGATGCATGTGCATCCTTATATTTTAGAGAGCTCCATGTGGGGTTGCCTCGTTGGTTACTTGTATGGACACATGTCCTTATGTTAGCCTCCCTCACCTAATTGTATATGTAAGGGAAGAGATAACTCTTGTATTCATTCATTTTCTTTGTACTCTTCTTTGTACTTGCCTTAGAAACGTTTGGGATACCTACAACAAATCTGTAGCAACCTAATTGATCCATAGGAAATGTTATAGGTGCTCTATAACAAACTCCATAGGTATGATAAACAATTTGTTTCTCTTAAAGTATGATTTGGGTATTTAAGAATTTTTTTGTGGGTGTCTATCCCAATTTAATGCTTCCTTCTATCAAAAATATTGAATACCCAGTCCACAGATCTTGTGATATGAACAAATCATCAACTAGGCATTTGTAACCCGTGTTGTTGGAGTTGCCAATGAAAAGGCTAGTAATGAATGTTCTGTGAATATTCAATTGACATTGTATATCATCATCATGGAGTGCTTTGTAACTCATAACACTTTGAACGCGTGAACCAATATATTCATAAGTGAATCATTCATAACATCCTATTTACCTTTAATTGTATCCTAAAGTTAAAAATAATATTCCTTTTTTATGTGAAAAGATTCCTTTTTTTCTTAATACTTCATATTATTTTAGATAAACTAACTCATAGGAAAATTACTTGCTCATCAGAAAAAGGAAAAAAATTAAGTTAAATTTGGTGAGTTATCTTAATTCAAAAAATTAAATTAAATATTATTAAAATTTCCATAAAAGAAACTCCTATTTTCATCTAAAAAAATACATACACATTTATCTCATTGAATAAGTTTTCCATAAATAAAGGCAAGTTAGAGATTGTGTAAATCTGTCAATTCTTAAGTGTTTTTCTCCACTTTCTAAATAGATGAAGCCAAGAGGCGACTGGGAAAAACAACACCCGTGGGATGAGGTCGAGATGAGGCAGGTGGAGAGGGGAGGGAAATTTTCTCTCAAACTCGTGGATGGGATGAGATCGGGATGAGAGATGTGGAGAGGGGAGGGAAATTTTCCTCAAACCCGTGGATGGGATGTTTTTCCCAAAACCCTCTATGAGTGAAACAATGTAAATAAATCTATTTATTCTATTTTTATCAATCGAAGGTAGGTTTTTCAGGTCAATCAGGGAGGAGACCATGCTTCCTGGGCATGTTGAAGGGATGTTTGAAGGAAGGTTTCTTGGGAAGGGATTAACCCGTATCAGATCTATGTTTCCCCATTGAGGGAAGAACCCATACCAGATCTATGTTTCCTCGTTGAGTGGTTGAGAATAGGGATTGGATCTTATTGAGGGGTCCTAAATCCATTTAACTCAACAGTAGGAAACAAACCTACCACTAAGGCCCAATTAGACGCTGCAACGTTTAATGTTGGAATGGTTCTCCAGATCTTGCGATCTGACCAATTGATTGATGGGATTTATGTAGTGATTGACATGATATCTTCTCACGAGAATCCTCCTTCAGTTTGGATGTTCTCTTTTTGTGTTTTCTCTTATAGGTGGGTCTGATACAAGATATATGCTAGTATCAACCAACTGGGTAACAAAAGGGGAACATACTTAACTACTGAAAAAGGCTGAGCTCGGGATAACCCTCTTACTCTATCATGCAGACAATGATTCTTACACCTAGAACAAGCCTAGTACTAATACATTAACCTGATGGTGTTCCAATTATTGACTGAGATACAATTATTGAAAGAAAACATACATGCAAGAAAATGATGGCAAGAAAAATATTTTCCTTAGCTCTAATCACCAATCACACATTAACACATCGATTTGTTTCCATCATTAAAGACAAGAAATATAAAAATATTGAACCAGATGGCTTATCAATAGATTCATAGACTCTTACTTGTTACAGCATCCATTCATGAGATAAATTCAAAAATAATTCTTCCTTAGATCCAATCACACAAGATTTTGATGAAAAACAAAAAAACTTGTCTCATGTGCTAAACAAGACTTCCCAATTAAGGCAGCTTCGAAATAGTTATTTACAATTCCAAAAATGAGGGTCTTTGTAAAAAACCATTGACCCTTTCTAACAGGTCGATCCTCCTATTTATAACATATTATTAACTAAAAATAGCTATCAAAAAATGCAAGCTAAGTAAAACAAAGCATCACCACATGGCGCTTTCATCGCTCAATCTTCCACGAGTCATCCAATGGTTTCACTTGAGTGGATGACTCTTCTCGTACTTTGACCATTGGACGAAGAGACCCTTACATGTGTTGGCATACGTGAATCTATGTTGGTCCATTGGGGCAGAAAGGATTTCCTTTATCTCTACTATCCGGGCTCGATACTTGACTACTATGGCACTTAACTGTTGCAACACGGTCAGAGCCTTGATCAGGTGTTCCATGAACTGCTGCACTTGACCTGGTTCCATGTTCTCCACATTTGTTATCTCTACAACCCACAATGAGTCTTGTTCGACATGTAATTTGACTATGTCATGCAAGTCGACAAAGTCATTGGGTGTGCCGAATTCTGGGTGGCCGATGTCTCTCATCGCTCGATTGATCTTGGTCCAACTCTTTTCGCACTTGATCCATTTCTCTCGGATTTCTTGATGAGGTTATTGGGCCATTTTCACCCAATATTCAACCCACTTCTTTATGCGATCGATGCTGCTATCCCTTAGTACCCAAATTCCATGCTCTTCAGCATCTCATCCTGTTGAACGATGCTAATGTAATCGATCCTCTCCACTGCTTGGAGTTATTTTTCATACCATCTTTCCATATCTTTTCATGTTGCCAATGCCATGAGGGTGTCTTCTTAGAAATCAACTATTCCTGCAGTGAAAAGGTGCCACTCATTTGTGAATTTATTGTATGTGTCCTGGAATTCGTTTCTCAAGAACACCGTGGCATGTGTGGAGTCATGATAATATTTATCCAAATGGTGTATATGTTCCAGCTCCTTCAGCGCAGCGACCAACTCTTCTTCATCCCTTTTCACTCTATCCAAGGTGGCGTATGTGATTTCCATCCCTGCGTTGATAAGCTCGAATGTCTTGACATGCTCCGTGCTAATCAATTTTTCCTCTGTCATGATGATGATGGAGCTATCTAGAGTAAGGCTCCTCTTGTTGGTGGTTCTCTTCACGATGAATTTCCTCTTTCGGTCATAGCATATGGCTTGTATATGAGAAACCTCATCCACAGGTTTGGGGACCAGGTAAGCATATTTCCCAGGCTCTCAATGATGTATATTTATTGAAGACTAGGTTCTTGAACCTCTTCCATGTGTTCCAAAGGTACGGACTCTGGTTGTTTCTCATCGGGAGGTAAAGTACCGGTTGAAATTGAAGCAACATGGGTAGGATCGGTACTTACTTTATAATCGGTTGTTGAGATGTCAATTTCCTGCTGTGGAACTTCTTCTTTTTGTTCGCCCGACCCTAGCTCATCCTTCGAAATATCCACTTGGGTCTCCATTACATCAAGTAGTTGAGTGTCCAAGACACTTTCTACCTCCTGGTCATCCTGTGGAAGGTCTCGAATTTGAGCGTCGAGAGATGGGGAAGATACCTTCTCAAGCTCCTTTTCCTCTGTGATCTGCACCGGAGTCACTAAGGACACCTTCGAACTCTCCTCATAATCATAGATTGTTATTAAATCGTGGATGGGGTTTGGTGCACTTTCTCTCCCTGATGTTCTTGCTATCTTTGGCTGAGTTGAAACATCCCCTAATGATCCATCCTGGTACGTTTTAACTTCAGGGTTATCTAACCCGACGATTTATTCAATTTGTATTAGCTATGGGCCACTTGGACCTACCTGGATTTAAACTGGGATGTCGACAGGAACCCTTTCCATTTATACGAGGTCTGGGTCATTTCGCAGTTGATCAATTACTTGTTGCACCTGTTCTATTAGGATCATTCCCATTTCCTGTGCCTTTGGTGTCATAATCAGTCCCCTGTTATGCACCTCTGTGGCCTCTGTCGCTTTGATTTCTTCCCTGGCTCTGAGAGCCTCTTGAGCCGATTGTTCTATTGTTGTCTCTTGTTCATCCATGCTCATGGCTCTGAACCTGGTCATTTTTGGGTCGAACATCCTTTGTACCACCTCGTCCCAATCCTAGGCATTTTCTGTGAAGACTTTGTCTTCGAACTTTCCGTGAGTGTACGACCAACATGAAGACACTTGTGAAGCATGTTGCAAGACCAAGCCCTTTGGATCATGCTTGTGGAATCGACCCATCGAGAATTTGAACTCGAGTTGGCTCAACCCTACTTGTTTGGCTTGAGCGATATCCTTTACGAAGTAGAACCCTACATGGAAACCATAGGGTATGAACGCTCGTTTCTTTTCCTTGACCAGGGTGGCATTGTAGCCTTGTAGGATGGTTTGATAGCATATTTATCCTACGACAAGCTGGTCCGGGGCATGAGTTGGTAGGAGATGTGTTGCTCTGGTGGTCCCAAACACCCTGATGTAGGTGGCCTACTCATTCAAATATCAATGGCCTACCTTGGATATCATCTTTTTGGATGCCATCAATAGCCTTGGGCATTACTTCTTAAAAAGAATAAAATAAATTCAGGCGATGAATTCATCGTAGATGAGGTAGTAGTATTTCTTAGACCTATTTTTCCATAGCATGCTGAAGTAAACATGGACCGGGAGCTCTACAACATACCAGCTCAGATTCATGCTGACGAAGACATTTTTGGCACACATGACATCGAGCAAGTATCAAGCCATGTAAAACATTGGTGCTTCCCTTTCCTTCGGCGCCTGGGCCTGTTGCACACATATGCTGAATTGCTTGGAGATTATTGCTCCCCAGTTGAAGCTGCACACGATGATCACAACTATGTATGCCAAAGGCATCCATGCCTCTGAAAACCTCGAGCAATCTTTCTCTCTGTACAATCGGCATATGAGAGCCATCAAATACACATATGGCTCCCTTAAGTTGGTTGTCTCGTACCATCCAATGCTCCAGTTGGTAAAATTATTGTCCTCCCTCCACCATGAGGCCATCACTCGACTGGTGTCCTGGTGTTCATAGAATTTCACTACGAAGTCTGTGTTTAGCCGCTCCTCTGGGTCCTTAAGTTTGTAATACTTTTGAACTTCTACTGGGAGGAAGAATCCGACACACTCACCATTGTCATCATTGATTAGAAACTTTTGTGTGTCTGTGTGGTCAATGAGCCATTTAAGAACTTCTATGCAGGGAAAAATGGGGGTTCTACTTGCCACCATATGTAGACATGACCATCAGAGGTTTGGGAATACCTGATCGTCGAGTTCCCTTATGTCTGGATCACTGTGTGGGACATATTCTTGGTAATATTCTCAGATAATCATGTTAAAGAGATCCCCCCAATGTGGGAGTGCCATCTTGGACCTTGTGCTTGCCTCTGTATTGCCAAAGGCCGAAGGCTAGATGAAAACCTTCTTCATTGTTGTCTTAATGACAGGCTACGACCTCAGGGCGTATTCTAATTGTTTTGCAATCCCCGGACAAGAGCATTCGCCTACCTCTGGTTATTTAAGCTTCGGTGCCCTCGATGATCATCTAGTGGTTGGATTTCTTGGTGGCATTGTTCTTGCAACTTAAAATAAAATTTCAGAGACTATGTAAAAACAAAAACCGGATAAAAACATATAAATTATAGCTATGTAAAATTTACAGACTCGGATACACACCTCTGAAGCTTGTTAAAACCTAGTTATTTTGATAATAACGAAGTTTATACAACCTTTGAGTCGCTCATCTCGCTCCTTCAGATGCTTCGAAATTCTCTTATGCGCAAATTATTTCATTTACAACGGCTCAAGAGAATTTAAATAGAGAAGATCTTACAGTGTCACATCAACCATTCAATTTGGGTTATGAGTGAAAATTTAACATATCTATCGCCAAATATCTAGAACTTAAATTCATCATGGGTTGATGGTGGAGGTGGGGGTGGTGATGTGATCTATCGGTGATTTTAAACAATTGTTTCGATTGGTGCACGAGGTAGCAAGTAATGCAGGATTGGGTATTAATTAGCTCCTTAAATGCTCAAAATATGATCGTATCTAATGCTAAAACGTCCCATCGTGTCACTCTCTCAGTGGGTGGATCAGGGATCGGGGGTGTGCTATGAACATTTTCATTGATAACCTCCTGCAAAAATTTCTGACGCCGATTGATTTTACCATACATTGCTGATGCGACAATGCTTACTTGGAGGTGTGACTCGGACTTAGGGGGCCAAAGATGACTCGGGATAGCACTAGACCGTACGACCCTCTTACCTGGTAAAGACGCGTGGCGTTGAAGACCAGTGACTTAATTCGCTTGTATTAATCAGAGTCGGTACTTTCATCAAGTTATTTGTTCTAAAACAAACCTTAACATGTTAATGCCGAAAAAGTGTCCGGGATCGATGATCGGCAAAAAACCTATCAAAGTTCTTTCAGATAAGCTCCCTTGAAAAATTCTCGATGCCGAAAACGCATTGGGGATCGACGATAGGGGATAAATTTTATCGTGGTCAAAATGTTGGCGATGATCCTTCTAGGTTTTTCCCGATACCGATGAAGCGCGTTGGGGCATCGAACATCGACAATATCTTTTCTCTCTCCGTTAACGTCTATCCCCCTTGTCTTTTACCGATGCCGAAAGGGAATCGGTTATCGACAATATCGTTATGCAAGTCTTGACGCAAACAAAAAATTTCTTTTGTTGATGCTGATGGAGATCGATGCTCGACGACCATGGTTTTCCGAGTGATTTCCTTTTCTTCTTTGAATTCCTTCCAATGCCGACCCTGAGCACGTTCGGTGAAATGTTTGGTTGTCGATTCTTTATTCAGGTGTTAAGTGTAAGTTTTAAACCTGTGAAGTAAAGMAATGCATATAGATTCTTAAGCAATACARAAATTAATCAATGGCTCATACACAGAGTACACAGAGATTTTTACCGGAAACCCTCAACCGGGAAAACCTTTCTTATTTTCATTATATCGAATTTCACCATTCGCCATACAATATATACAATGTTTTTAGGTATTCCGTAGATACCAAAACCCTAATCCCTTAATCCGGGATTAATTTACAAATCAGCTAAAAATAGCAAAATCCGCACACACACACACACACATGCAAAGAATATAACACACATCCAACATTCTCCCACTTGTTGTTTTCTTTGCATCCAGGGGTCCAGGGGATTATATAGTCAACAATCCAGGGCAACAATGCCCATTGTTACTCTACACCAAGAGAACTTTTCTGTGCTCACAGACTTTGTCAATGAATCTGCAG
>ML817565.1:171375-191900 GCA_009831015.1 Picea engelmannii
ATCAATTGAAATGACTCAAAGAAATTGTCCTCAGATGCAAAAGGACCTAGTTTTCTCGGTGAAGACATCTCTTGCTTATCCGGTCTCCTTTGAATCTCTTGATTAAGAGCCTCAAGTTGGCCTTCTCCTCGCTTGAGTTTTGCTTTGGTGAGCATCCAATGCTTGCAATTCCTGTCAAACCTTCAAAAGCAAATGCTTTGATACCATAAACTTGATCCAAAAATGATAGTCTTTATTGACAAATTTGCAAGTTAAGTTTATTGTATTTTAAGCATCAGATCGATAAGAATGCGAAATACATAAACTCCAGTATTTGTTGTTGAATGAAAATTATGACTTTTACTTGATGCTCATTAAGGATTAAAGAGTTCAACCATTATAAACCATGCTGCAAATTAAGAGAAGATAACAACAAACAAGAAAGAGAAGTAGACACAAGAACTTGTTAACGAAGTTCACCAATCTTTGGCTACATCTCCGGGCTCGCTTCCAAGTGGAGGACCTCTTTATTTCTCTTCAAATGCTCAAGTTCTCTTTACATTGGCTCTTTGATGTTACAAAACATGCTTCAAATCTGTTGTGCAAGACCTCCTTGCTTAGATACATACATGCCTCATTGAACTCCTCTCAAAAACATGACAAAAATGCCTCTCAAAACATGAGAAATGGCCAAATTACATAAGTTGCTCCTCAAAATCCTTGCATCAAAAAGTTACCCCCCAAGCTCAAAAAGTTTGGTTTATATAGTTTTTAGGCCCAACAAGAGAAGCCCAACTTCCACTAAAGATTTGGCTTCTTTTTGGGATCAAAACCCCCTTCAAATGGCCAAGAAATCATGAAATATACATATTATGGGCTAAACTTTAGCACAAAAATCCACTCTGTAACTAAAAAAATCAAATTAAGCCCAAAAAGGGTTGGGCGCACGCGCAAAAAATGGTCATATGGTGTTAATGTGGCCAAGTGCCAGCCCTTTAGGCTGCGCGCTGGCCCCTATCCCTTGAACTCCGGTCACATGTGTAATTTTAATGGGACCGCGCCCTTACCTTGTGCTTGGGTTAGGGTCACAACCCCCGAGTCTTAAGGCGGCAGGTGCTAGAGATCCACCCCAAATCCTGTGTGACGAACTATATAGTGGAGTTCCCTATTCAAAACTGTGGTCGCAAGTGTAATGATAGGATCGTGGGTTGGGGCTAAGCCCCAACCCTTTCCGCCTCCAACTAACACATTTTTAAACTTTAAATAATATATATTGGGCTATGTTAAACAAGCACCATTTGTGGAGCGTTGGTGTTAGGTCTGTCCATAAGTCCTTATCCCCTATCAATAGGTCACAGGGTCTATTCTCATGATTTACAAAAATTTTACATAGCCACTGACCAACTACGGGGTGCCATGTGGCACCTCCACCTTAACTTAAACATATGCCACGTGTCTGGTAACTATTGGTCCACGCCTACAACACCTGCCCAGTCACATGTCACCATCTGTCTCTGCCACGTCAACATAATGAAGTATCTTGTTGATGTCATCATTGACTTTTTGCCAGTTTGACCTTTGACTTTTTAGCTGTTCGAGAATATGATCAGAGTACGATAAATATTGCATACAGAGCCCGTGTGATAAAGTAAATATATGTCTGGAATCAACGCGAAGATCCGGTCGCAATGGAATTGGTTTCATTCAATTCCGATAACTTTCATTTTTGAGCATTTTCTGGACTTGGGGAGCCTCCTGGATCATTTAGTTATCCATATTCACTTGCTACGGTGTTGCTCCACTATCAGTGAGCATCCATAGCCCTGACGAAGTCACCACGTCATCACAGAAATTTCTCCGCTACTAGCGAGCGTCCATAGCCCCGACGAAGTTATCTGCATACCCTCTCCTACTGTGCACTCATTTGATATAGTTGATTTTATTTCAACAGAATTCCCTGAGCGAGTGGGAGAGGAGAACGTCTGTTATTTAAAAAATGAGTTGGTTAAGGTGAATTTTTTTCTAGCTCTGTCTTTGAGGTATATGTAGTCTTTTCCAGCTTACCACCTTTCCCTTAAGGTTTTACCATACCACCAGGTAGACACTTCATCATTTTCCCAAGGTTGTTCATCTACATGTTAGATAGAAAACCCTTTAAAACAACCACAGGTCTCCCAACGCTTCTTGTGTTGTATGTGAGCGATGAGTTAGGAACATAGTTCATCATATCACATGAATTGAGATCAACCATTGCCTTGCTAAACACAATATTCAAAAGCACAAACGTACTATAGCAAGAAACAAAAACAAAAATGCATTCCACAATCGACCTACCCTACAACAAAACATCGTGAAAACACACAAAAAATTTATTTATTTTTTTAATGAAATTATTGTTTTAGGGCTTGACCATTCACCGGGAGGGCGTCAGGTTCCCCCCTTAGATTTTGCAACCGATATCTGCCTACCCCAATCTTCTCGGCCACCTGGAAAGGTCTGAGCCATAGATTCTGAAACTTAGAATGTTTTCCTTTCGGTTGATTTTCTCTGTCCCATTTTAGGACTAAGTCTCCCACTTCAAAGTTCTCCACTTTAGCCTTATGCTTATCAAACCACCTTTTGACTATCTGCTAATGAGCTATGAACTTTGATTTTTCTTCCTCCCTTTCTTCTTCCAGCATGAGGAGGGTATCAATTCTTTGTTGTATGATTAATGAAGGTTGTCCTCTAGAATCCTGAGCAAGTTGAAGAGATGGAAGATATAGCCCATTCGCGAGAATGAATTCTTGTACATATAACAGAAAGTACGGGGAATTTCCTATAGATTCCTTGGGTGTTACTCTATCAACCCATAAAACGTTATGGAGTGAACTGTATCAGTTCCTTTGATTGTCTGCAACTGTTTTCTTTAATATCCTCACTAGGTTCTTATTGGTTGATTATGCCACTTTGTTCCCCTATGGATAGTAGTTTGCAAAGTATTTGATTATGATTCCCTTATCTAGAGAAAACTTTGTTAATAGGGTGGAAGAAAATTAAGCGACATTATAAAAAACCAGGATGGAAGGCACACCGAACCTTGTGATCAATTGTTGTTCTATGAATTGGATCACCACCTTTTCATTTACATGAGTAAGAGGGATGGCCTCTGCCCATTTCGTGAAATAGTCTTTGGCAGTTAGTATGTATCTATGATGTTTTGAAGAACTCGGTGTAATTTCTCCTATGATATCTAACCCCCATTGCTCGAATGTCTTGGAAACGACCACAGCTTGGAGTGGGACAACTGCTCTCTTTTCCCTCCCTGCACTTATTTGGAAAGTTTTACAGTTCCTAACGTATGTGTGAGCGTCCTTGAATAGAGTAAGACAATAATATCAAGCTCTCAGTATTTTATGAGCAGTGGTGTTTCCTATGAAATGTCCCCCTGCAGGACCATCATGGAGCTCCTTCAGAACTTTGTCTACATCTTCACGTTCAATACATCTTAAAAGTACCCCATCATAATTAACATGGAACATCATCGAATTTATGAGGCGATATTGTGTTGATTTTAACATGAGGGCTCTCCTTTCCCTAGGATTTAGGTTTTCTGGGAAAGTCCCATGATGTAGGAGATAAGTCAGTTTCTCATACCAAGACTCTTTCCCTGGGGAGATGTATGAAGCTTCACCACACCACAATGCTAATTCATTCTCCCATCTGGGGTCTTCATTTACTTGGCCTTGGGCTTCAACTGCTAGTTTGCATAACCCTTGTCCCTTAACCAGTTTAGCAGGTTTTATATCTAGATCAAATTCTTGGACTACTACCATCCAGTTTCCTCTTCTCTCCCCCATATCCTGTTGAGTGAATAGGGATCGAATTGTAGGGTGAGGCATGATGACTTTGGTATGGTTCTTCAGGATGTAAGATCTGAAGTGTTTCACTGCCTTGTATACTGCATAAGCCTGCTTGTCTATAATAGGGTAATTTATTTTGACCCCTTGGAGATTAGTGCTCATGAATAATATCGAGGCCTCGTTGTTGTCATCAACCTTCTGAGTCAATACTAAACCTACAATTGGTCGGAGGCGAAAGTATAGAGGAAGAAATTATTGCTAAAATCGGGACTTTGCAACACTGGGGCTTGAGATATAACAATCTTAATATTGTCAAAAGCCCTTTTCCGTTCATCGTCCCACTTAAATTCAACATCTTTGCTGATCATTTTTTGTAAGGGTTTGATAGTTTCAGCGAAATCGGGGGTGAATTTTCTTACAAAATTGATTTTCCCGAAGAAATATTGCATAGCCTTTTTGTTCTGAGGTAATGGGAGATGAGTTATAGACCTAATCTATTCTGGGTCTATGAAAATTCCTGCTTGAGATATAATATGACCTAGCAATTTACCTTCCTCGACACCAAAAATAGTTTTCTTAGGGTTTAAGAATACACCATATTTCCTACACCTTTTTAAAATCTGGGTAAAGTGTTGGATGTGATCTTATCTATTCTTTGAATAAAAAGTCACATCGTCCAAATAAACTACTACAGATTTGTTGATTATTCCTCGAAACACTACATCCACTGTCCTTTGGAAGGTCGCCCCTGCATTGATTAACTCAAAGGGCATACACTTATAGGCGAAGGTTCCCCACTTGGTTCAGAAGGTAGTATTCAAACGGTCTTCCTCTGAAACTAGAACTTGGTTGTAACTTGAAAACCCATCCAGCAGGGAGAAAATCTCAGAGCCAGACACGGTTTGCAAGAGTTGCTCCATTGGTGGGACTAGGTAGTTGTCCTTTTTTGAAGCTCCATTGAGGTTTCTTAAATCTATGCATAGGCGGATCTCCCCAGACTTTTTCCTCACATGAACCAAATTTGCTACCCATGGGGAGTGTCTAACTTGGAAGATAATATCGACATCTAGTAGTTTCTTTAAATCCTGACACATGAGAGGCTCCACAGTGAACTGAGAGGCTTCATAGTCTTCTATAGGTGATAGCCTTGAGGCAACGGTGGCCATAGAATTAACATGAATGGTCTTTGTTCTAGGGATCACTGTAATGTTGAAGGCTTCAAAACATTCTATTAGTCTGTGTACTTCCTGTTGGTAGTTCCTCAAGTGGGGAGAGTTGCAATGTATAGTTTTCCTTACTTGTCTAACGATGATTTTAGAATATCTAAAAACCTTAAATTCTTTAACGTCTAAGTCTATGGCTTTATTTATCCCTTGTACTAGGGCTTCATACTCGACAATGTTGTTTGTGCATTCAAATTCTAGTCTACAGGACATGAAATTTCGTTTACCTTTTGGGTCAATGAGGATGCACCCTGCCCCTGACCCTTCTTACGATTTAGATCCATCAAAGTATAAGGTCCACATTTGTGAGCGAACATTGTCAACCTCCCTGTTTATACCATTTTCGTCCTTTCCTCCTATATGTTCCGTGATTTTTAACATCGGTTCCTGACATAAGAGGGTTTTCTCGACCATTGTTGGCAAATTTTATTGAAAACCTATTTCATAGTTTTGAGTAAGAGGGACATCATATGAAAGGGGGGATAAATTCCCAAAATCAGAGTCACAGGAATAATTTCCTAACACGGGGAAATATGTCGATGAGGGCTCGTTAAGGGTTTCCAGGTCGGTGACCGTGTGTTTTAGATATCTTTCCCTATCGATTGTGATCATATTCATGTGTCCCTTTAATGGAAACCAAAGGTGAGCCCAGTCTGTACTAAAGTATCTGTTTAACTTATCAAGCCAATCTCAACTCAGTAGAAATCCATAGGCTTTTGGGATATCTACTACAATGATGTCAATTACTTGAAAAAATTCCGAGTGAGTCGCTATTTTGATCATTACATCTTTGAGTTCTCCCATAACCTTTACCTGGTTTATGTCTAGTTGTATCAGATGTTTATCACTTTTGAGAGGGACTGTGTTTAATTTCTTGCATATAGACAAATTCATAACATTAGAGGATGCTCCTGAGTCAACCAGACAATTATGGAGGTTTTTGTTGAAGACTTCAAATATCAAAATGAATTCCCTTCTTATATTCATTGAAGGCGTTCACAATTGGTTTATTTCTTAGATCTGTGGGAGTTAGATTTTCTCCTTGGTCAGTGCTTGTTGTAGGATTTTCTACTGATTTCAATGCTTGTAACATAAAGTCCTTTTGCTGAGGGATTCTACACATGCCCATGACCGATATATTTGCCTTCAACTTTTTCAAGTCTTCTACTATGTTGTAGTCTAGCTTGGGATATTCTCATGTATGGATGTTTATAGGATTTCTTCGGGGAACAAAAGGTGATTTCGGGTGATCGGGAGTTGGTTTTCCTCCCGAAGTTTGGTCTGCAGTAAGGTTGTTTGAGACAGGTTGACCCTTACTTCGTTTTTTCACAACAAAGACTTATGTGGGTGTTTTTTGAACCTCAAATAGGTCATCAGAAGGCATTGGTAGGTCAGGGTCCCATATCAACATGGTTGGTTCTTCTAGTGGATCAACTTATTCCTAATCGAAAATATTCATAGTTGAGCCGCTTGACTATTCGGTTAGGGAACTTCATCTAGAAACCTGTTGGCCATCAAATTCATGGCATGCACCCATTATGGGTACTCCCTTTCAAAGTGTTTCTCTTGGTGATAGGTACAGAAAGAGTCGGATGCTACATTTCCCAGATCGATATTTAAGTTGGTTGGGGGGGTTCAATCACTTTGAACGATGGAATTCTTTTAAAAAAACGTTTATAGGGCCTCTGGCCTTTGTTTCCTTCCCCTTCACTTCTTTCACGTCTATGATTTTGTTTGACAATTTCTTAACCATACGTTGTAGGTCGTCTATGTCTCCACTTCCATTTTCGGGACCTTGTTCTATTTTTTTCCCTGGAGGTCTAATCAACAGGAGTCCTCTCCTGGGAGGAGGTTGAAATTCCTTCTTAACTAGTGAGACATGGCCTTCTTTACATCCCTTCATTTGAAATTCTATTGTTTTGGCTTCTTCAAAATTCTCAGCTAAGGTTGCTCTGGCAACCCTTTTCACAATCATGGAAATAGAAGCTGGGAGAGCATTAGCATATACTTTGATTTGCAACTCCTGAGTGGGTTTAGCTTCGGGTTGAAATTTGTTTAGGATAGTGGTGAACCATTGATTAAAGTATTTAACCTTTTCCTTTGAACTCATGGTGGTTGCGAACAACTTAGCCATCAAAGCTCCTGTAGTGGTTTCTTCTACAAATTTATCTAGAAAATCCTTTTGAAACTTCGTCCAACTAGTTATGGATCCTACAGATAAGTTAAAATACCACGTGGAAGCCGAATTTTCAAAAGTGTAAGGGAAAATCCTACATACTATGTCTTCATGTTGGACATTCATCAGTCTGATAGCTAGTATGAGTTTTTTGATATGTTCTTCAAGCAATCCTGAGGTTTCAGGGTCAAATTTAGGGAGTAACTTTTATGGATGTCGGGGAAGGTTATGTACTCATCCAGGGATGGCCATAGCATGTATGTCCAACCAAGGTTTATTATTATGAGGTGGGTTTCCCCTTTCTTCATTATGATCATTGTTATCTTCCATGTCGTTTGATCCTGAAATTGAGCGTTCTGAGTTAAAACCTTCATCGTCAGAAAAATCGTCAGGCTTGGAGCAGTTGCCAGCTAGTGTTTCGGTGATTAGATTAGGAGGATGTTCGATTTCAGTGTGGGCAAAATATATTAGGTCTTCTATTGTGTGCACAAAAACCTAGTCGGGGGTATCGACCACTGGTCTGCTTACTTGTTTTCTATGAGGAAGTAATGGAGCTAAGGGCAGTGCTCTGATCTGTCGGGCGTAATCTCTTGTGATTCTTCTGAACTGGTTCAACTCCTCGTGAGGAAGAGCGTAAGGTATCTCAGGGAATAGGTGTTATTACACATGTTGGGGTGAGTTACTCGTTTCAGGAGTACTCAGTGTGTGTGGGATGTCTTGAGAATGACTAGCCATGCATGTGGGTTGTTTTGAATCTACAGGTTGTGTGAAATGTTGTGTAAAAAATATTGTCAGCCATTCATTCTTTAGGCCCTCCTTCTAGCACCAATTCTATTGAGGGGTCCTAAATCCATTTAACTCAACAGTAGGAACCAAAACTTCCATTAAGGCCCAATTAGACTCTGCAACGTTTAATGGTGGAATGGTTCTCCAGATATTGCGATCCGACCAATTGATCGATGGGCTTTACGTAGTGATTGACATGATATATTCTCGTGAGAATCCTCCTTCAATTTGGACGTTATCTTTTTTTGTTTTCTCTTATAGGTGGGTCTGATACAAGATATATGTTGCTATAAACCAAGTAACAAAAGGGGAAAATAATTAACTACTGAAGAAGGCTGAGCTCAGGATAACCCTCTTACTCTAGCATGCAGACAATGATTCTTATACCTACAACAAGCCTAGTACTAATATATTAACCTACTGGTGTTCCAATTATTGACTGAGATACAATTATCGAAAGAAAAATAATTTCCCTAGCTCTAATCACCAATCACACATTAACACAATGATTTGTTTCCATCATTAAAGACAAGAACTATAAAAATATTGAACCAGATAGCTTATCAATAGATTCAGAGGCTCTTACTCGTTACAACATCCATTCATGAGATAAAGTCAGAAATAATTCTTCCTTAGATCCAATCACACACGCTTTTGATGAAAAATAGAAAAACTTGTCTCAGGTCCTAAACATGAATTCTCAATTAAGGCAGCTTCGAAATAGTTCTTTACAATTCCAAAAATGAGGGTCTTTGCAAAAAACCATCGACCCTTGCTAACAGGTCGATCCTCCTATTTATAACATATTATCAACCAAAAATATCTATCAAAAAGTGCAAGCTAAGTAAAACAAAACATCGCTAGATGGCACTTTCATCGCTCAGTCTTCCAAGGGTCATCAAATGGTTTCACTTTAGTGGATGACTCTTCTCGTACTCCGACCATTGGACAAAGAGATCCTCGCATGTGTTGGCATACAAGAATCTATGTTGTTCCATTTGGGTCGAAAGGATTTCTTTTATCTCTACTGCCCTGGACCGATGCTTGACTACTGCAACACATTTCGACCCTTGATCAGGTGTTACATGAACTGTTGCACTTGACCTGGCACCATGTTCGCCACCTTTTCTATCTATGCAGCCCACAATGAGTCTTGTTCGACATGTAATTTGAATATGTCATGCAAGTCGACAAAGTCATCATGTGTGTTGAATTCTGGGAGACCGATGTCTCTCATCGCTTGGTTGATATTGGTCCAACTCTTTTCGCAATCGACCCATTTCTCTTGGATTTCCTGATGAGGTTCTTGAGCCATTTTCACCCAGTATTTGGCCAACTTCTTTATGTGATCGATGTTGCTATCCCTTAGTACCCGAATTCCATGCTCTTCGGCGTCTCGACCCTGCTGAACGAAGTTGATGTAATTGATCCTCTCCACTTCTTGGTGTGCTTATTCATACCATCTTTCCATATATTTTCATGTTGCCAGCACCATGAGGGTGTCTTCTTGGAAATCGACTATTCCTGCAGTGAAAAGGTGGCGCTCATTTGTGAATTTATTGTATGCGTCATGGAATTCGTTTCTCAAGAACATTGTGGCCTGTGTGGAGGTATGATAATATTTCTCCAAATGGCATAGATGTTCTAGTTGCTTTAGTGCAGCGGCCAACTCTTCTTCATCCCTTTTCTCTTTATCCAGGGTGGCGTCTATGATTGCCATCCCTACGTCGATAAGCTCATATGTCTTGGCATGCTCCGTGCTAATCAATTTTTTCTCTGTGGTGATGAGGATGGAGCGATCCAGAGTAAGTATCCTCTTCTTGGTGGTTCTCTTCACGATGGATTTCCTCTTCTGGTCATAGGATATGGCTTGTATATCAACAACCTCATCCACGGGTTCGGGGATTTGTTGATCTCCCCAGGTAAGAATATTTTCCAGGCTCTCGATGTTGTATATATATTCAATATTGGGCTCTTGAACCTATTCCGTGTGTTTTGAAGGTCTGACCTCTGGTTGTTTCTCATCAGGAGGTAAAGTATCGGCTGAAATTGAAGCATCAGGTGTAGGCTCGGTACTTACTTGATAATTGGTTGTTGAGATGTCGATTTCCTATTGTGGAACTTCTTCTTTTTGTTCGCTCGACCCTGGCTCATCCTTCAAACTATCCACTTGGGTCTCTGGTACATTGAGTAGCTCAGTGTCTAAGACACTTTTGATCTCCTGGTCATCCTATGGAAGGCCTCAAATTTGAGCATTGGGATTTGGGGAAGATACCTTCTCGAACTCTTTTTCCTCTGTGATCTACATCGTAGTCACCAAGGACACCTTCAAACTCTCCTCATCATCATAGATTTTTATTAAGTCACGGAGGGGGTTTGGTGCACTTTATCTCCCTGATGTTCTTGCTATCTCTAGCTGAGCCGAAACGTCCCCTGATGATCCGGCCTGGGGTGTTGTAACTTCAGGGTTATCTAACCCGGTGATTTCTTCAATTTGTATTAGCTCTAGGCCACTTGGAAAAACCTGGATTTCAACTGGGTTGTCAGCAGGAACCCTTGCCATTTCTACAAGGTATGGGTCATTACACAACTAATCAATTACTCGTTGTGCATATTCTATTAGGATCATTCCCCTTGCATGTGCCTCTGGTGTCATAGTCAGTCCCTTGTTCTACACCTTTGTGGCCTCTGCCACTCTGATTTCCTCCCTGGCTCTGAGAGCCTCTTGAGCCGACTGTTCTATTGTTGTCGCCTACTCATCCATGCTCATGGCCCTGAACCTATTCATTTTCGGGTCGACCATCCTTTGTACCACCTTGTCCCAATACTGTGAATTTTCTGTGAAGACTTCATCTTCAAACTTATCGTGAGCGTATGTCTAGTAGGACGACACTTGTGAAGCATGTTGCAAGGCGAGTCCCTTTGTATCGTTCTTGCGGAATCAGCCCGTCGGGAACCTGAACTCGAGTTGGATCAACCCTTCTTGTTTGGCTTGAGAGATATCCTTTACCAAGTAGAACCCTACATGGAAACCATAGGGTATGAACACATGTTTCTTGTCCTTGACCAGGGTGGCGTTGTAGCCTTTTAGGATGGTTTGATAGCGTATTTCTCCTACAACAAGTTGATCCAGGGCATGAATTGGTAGGAGATGTGGTGCTCCGGTGGCCCTAAACACCCTGATGTAGGTGGTGCGCTCATCAAAATATCAATGGCCTACCTTGAATATCATATTTTTGGTTGTCGTCGATAGCCTTGGTAATTCCTTCTTAAAAATAATAAAATAAATTTTGGAGATGAATTCATCGCAGATGAGGGAGTGGGATTTCTTATACATGTTTTCCCATAGCACGTTAAAATAGACGTGGACCGGGAGCTCTGCAACATGCCAACTCATATTCATGTCGACGAAGACGTTTCTAGCACACATGACATCGAGCAAGTATGAATCCATGTAAAACATTGGTGCTTCCCCTTCCTTCGGTGCCTGGGCCTGCTGCACACAGATGCTCAGTTGATTAGAGATTATTGCTCCCAGTTGAAGCTACACCCGACGATTGCAACTGTGTATGACAAAGGCATCCATGCCTCTGAAAACCTGGAGCAATATTTCTCTCAGTACAATCGACATATGAGAGCCATCAAATAGACGTATGGCTCCCTTAAGTTGGATGTCATGTACCAGCCAGTGCTCTGGTTGGTAAACTTATCCTCCCTCCACCATGATGCCATCACTCAGTTGGTGTCGTTGTGTTCATAGAATTTCCCTACGAATTATGTGTTTAGTCGCTCCTTTGGGTCCCTATGTTTGTAATACTTTTGAACTTCTACCGGGAGGAAGAATCTGACACACCTGCCATTTTCATCATTAATTAGACACTTTTGTGTGTTTGTGTGGTTGATGAGCCATTTAAGAACTTTTATGTAGGGAAAAATGGGGGTTCTTCTTGCCACCATATGTAGACACGACTGTCGGATGTTCGGGAATACTTAGTCGCCGAGTGCCCTTAAGTCTGGATCACTGTGTGGGACATATTATGGGTAATCTTCTCGGATAATCTTGTTAAAGAGACCCCCCCAATGTGGGAGCGCCATCTTAGACCATGTGCTTGCCTCTGTATCACCAAAGGCCTGAGGCTGGATGAAAACCTTCTTTGTTGCTGTCTTAATAACACGCTCTAGCCTCAGGGCGTATTCCAATTTTTTTGTGATCCCTTGAGAAGAGACTTCTCCTAACTCTAGTTCTTTCATCTTCAGTGCCCTCGATGATTGTCTAGTGGTTGTATTTCTTGGCGGCATTGTTCCTGTAACTTAAAATAAAATTTCAGAGACTATGTAAAAACAAAAACCGGATAAAAACATGTAAATTATAGCCATGTAAAATTTATAGACTCGGATACACACCTCTGAATCTTGTTAAAACCTGGTTATTTTGATAATCATGGAGTTGATACAGCCTTCAAGTCACTCGTCTCATTCCTTCGGATGCTCTAGAATTCTCTTATGCGCAGAATGATTTCGCTTACAACAACTCAAGAGAATTTAAACAGGGAAGATCTTGCAGTGTCACAACAACCATTCAATTCGGGTTATGAGTGAAAACTTAACAAATATGTCGTTGAATCTATAGAAGTTAAATTCATCGTGGGTTGACGGTGGAGGCGGGGGTGGTGATGTGTTCTATCGGTGATTTTAAACGGTTGTTTTGATTGGCACATGAGGTAGTAACTAATACAAGATCGGGTATTAATTAGATCCTTAAATGCTCAAAATATGATCGTATCTAATGTTAAAACGTCCCATCGTGTCTCTCTCTCAGTGGGTGTATCGGGGATCGAGGGTGTGCTATGAACGTTTTCGTTGATAACCTCCTACAAAAAGTTTCAACGTTGATCGATTTTACCGTACATTGCTGACACGACAACGCTTACTTGGAGGTGTGACTCAGACTTAGGGGGCCAAACATGATTCGAGATATCACTAGACTGTACGAACCTCTTACCAGGTAAAGACACATGGCGTTGAAGACCAGTGACTTAATTTTCTTGTATTAATCGGATTCAAGACTTTCCTCAAGTTATTCATTCTAAAACAAACCTTAGCATGCTGATGCCAAAAAAGTGTCCAGGATCGGTGATCGGTGAAAAACCTATCAAAGTTCTTTCGGATCAGCTCCCTTGAAAAAGTCCTGATGCCGAAAACACATCGAGGATCGGAGATCGGGGATAAATTTTATCATGGTCAAAATGTTGGTGATGATCCTTATATATTTTCCCCGGTATCAATGAAGCATGTCGGGGCATCAACCATCGACAATATATTTTCTCTCTTCGTTAACGTCTATCCCCCACGTCTTTTATCGATGTCGAAAGAGAATCGACTATCAACGATATCCTTATGCAAGTATTGACGCAAACAAAAAATTCCTTTTTTCGATTCCGACGGAGATGGATGCTCAGGGACTATGCTTTTTCGAGTGGTTTCTTTTTCTTCTTTGAATTCCTTTCGATGCCGACCCTGAGCGCGTTCGGTGAAATGTTTGGTTGTCGATTCTTTATTCAGGCATTAAGGTATTTTTAGTCATGAGGTTTCATAAGTTCAAACAAACTTGAATAGGTGATGAGAGTCATGAAAATAAGCAAAGACAAAACATTTTTCAAAAATGAAATCCAATCAGACAGTGCATAAGATCAAGTGGTACCCAAAAAGGTAAAATTTTGACAGAGGCTTTTTTAGGGTGTGTTGAGTGCTCAACATATCCATTGCTTGGGAATAACCTTGATGGGGGGTCTCATGGAATATATGAAAGGGAGGATATTTTGCTTAGATAACATGTAACTTAATGTAAGCCTATATTATTATTCCATGGTATACATAACTTTGTTATGTAAATTGAGCAAAAGGGATTTTATTTTGATTCGGAATTTTATCATGCACTTCTAAAAAAATGGGGAAGAAAAGAACATTGACAATGTGGACACCAAAAACCATTCATACTGCCATTGTATCCACCTATTGTGAAATATTTATTTATGTTTTATATGATATTTCCTCATAATTTTCTTTGATGACAGTTGCATGACTGCTTGAATTATCCCTTAGTTTTAAGTGTATTTGAAATCTCAAATATTCTTGTCTATTTTGTTTTTAAATCTTATTTCTCATTTACCTCTATTGTCTTTATTGGATGTGGTAGATTCAATGCAACCCATGGAGGTAGAAGTGAACTCAGAGAGCTTCCATAGGTGGAGCTATTGATACATCCTCTAATCCTGAAGGTATTACTATAAGCGATTATAGTTTTGGTGTGAAGCCTTTTTATTAAGGGAATTTTATTGACTATAGTGTCTTTATTAGTATTGATGTGACATTCTATAAGGTTTTCATTAGTATTAGTGTGAGGCATTATTTTAGAAGAGAATGGTATTTCTATTAATTAAAAAAATTACCCGCATATAACATTAAAAATATCCCTAACTCTGGTAGAGACAAGGGATGATCACACCCTGGATAATATTTGGGGACAACTTCATAGTTAATATATTAAACCGCCAATCCACTGCAAACAAGAGTAACCAAACACGTGGTACATTCATGAGATATAGATAAAAAAAAAAAAATGAGGGGTTTATCTTAGAATAAAAAATACAACTACATAGTACAAATTAAAGTCCTCAATGGGTAGACAACAATCCTGAAACAAAGATATAATCCTTTAAAATATCCATGATATACTAGGGTCCCCACATTTTATGGCTTTGTACCTAACCTCATCACAACAGGTCTGATAATGTTCATATATCTACGAAAATTTCTTGAATTTCCTCTCTATCCGAGAGAGGTGGGCCACTCATATATGTTTTGTTGCAAATTTGGCCTTACAACCATATAATATCTTCTAATAGATACAAACTAATTTTTGGGAATTGCGAGGGGGACTCAATTATCGAAATTCTTGTTTGAGGACCATTCCCCATGTTACATTGCTTTGGCTCCATGTTTCTCCTAGGCTCCATAGGTCGTGGAGGAGGTTCTTTGCTAGCAGATCCCTAGTGCTCCAAAATCTCAATCAAATGATTCAACTTGAGTTGAACTTTGATTGCCTGTGCACATATATGAAGAAAGCAAGAGTAAATTACACAATTTTTAAAAATAAATTTAAAATTTAATTGGGGGAAATCCCATGGAAACCCACAATATTATGACACTTTCAAATGAAATAAAGAATCTCCACCTGCAACAATTGTAAGCCAGTGTGAAAGGAAACGTACTAGGATTTGGTGTATCCTGACAAGGCTCCTAACTATCTTAAGTTGGAGTAAAGGGGGAATAAATGTTGAGCCATCTCCTTTTGACAAATGGGAAGATGGGGGGAAACTTCCCCTATTTTATATAACCTAATATTCACAATGTTTTATGTGTTAAATTTGAGTCTATGTGTCTTGCCTTGGATTTTCCTACTTATTGGCACATGTGTGGCGATATCCAATGTTATCGTGGTATGTTCCCTTCACATAACATTGGCTTATCTTGGCTTGTCTCACTACCATCAAAAATACATTTGTGGAATTCCTAGACCTCTCTAATCTCATATTTGATATGGATCTCGGCATTGGGAAGATCAAGGTTGCATATATGAGTTCCAATATTTGATACAATGGCCATTTGTGTTCTGTGGATGGGAGATATGCATCCTTGCACACAACAACCTGCATGTACATAGCACGCCAATGTTTAGGTGGGTCTAGCTCAAAATCTTGCACGTACATACCATGCCAATTTTTAGATAGGTCTACACTAGTGTCCATATTCATTACATTGTCAATCAACACACATAGAGTTGATGGATCACCTCCACCCTCATCCAGGCTATAAAATGGACATTTCTTCTCTCAATTCCTTCATTGCAAAAACTTGGAAATTTTATCATACACTTCTAAAAACATGGGTAAGAAAAGAACATTGGCAATTTGGGCACCAAAAACCATTCACACTACCATTGTATCCAATAGTTGTGAAATATTTCCATATGTTTTAGATGATAGTTCTTCATAATTTTCTTAGATGTTAGTTGCAGGACTAATTGAATTAAGCATTAGTTTTAAGTGTATTTGAAATCTCAAATATTATTGTCTATTTTTTTTAAAGCTTATTTCTCATTATCTCTAATGTCTCTATTGGATGTGGTATATTATTTAGCCCATGGAGGTAACAATGAACTCATAGAGCTTCCAAAGGTGGAGCTATCAACACTTCCTCTAATATTGACGGTATCACTATAGACAATTATGGTTTTGGTGTGTAGACTTTTTATTTAGGGAATTTTATTGATTGTAGTGTCTTTATTAGTATTAATGTGACATTATGTATGGTCTTCATTAGTATTAGTGTGGGGCATTCTTTTAGAAGGGAATGATATTTCTAGTATTTAAAAAAATTACCCAGAGATAACATTAAATATATCTTGAATTATGTTCATTATCATGTAATACAACTTCTACCATCATTATAATATTACTTATAATTATGATGAAAAAATTGAGCTCTGCAAGAAACAACGCTAGGGTTTGAGGATCTGCATGTTCCATCCCCTGCCACGCCCATCCCTCCTTCCACATAGAATCCTGAACCATCATTGCCACAACTGTTGACGAGCCTGACACCACAGAATGGATTCAGAAGGGGGGTTGAAAACCCCCTCTTACAGAAATGTAACAACAAACGAAATAGATGGAACCCAAGCCCGACGACCGTCCTTTGAGCCACTAGAGCAGCTTCGAGATCATTTTCATCAAGATGAATAAGGCTCAGGGAAAAACATGGAAATGGAAGTTGAGTCGTCTCATCTAAAGGCATATCGCAACTCAGAACCATGGAAACGTATCCCTCATGTGCCAACCACACCGAAATATGTGATAAAATCCACCAGGTTTGGAGAACACGCCCAGTTCATGAATGATCATGCCCTGATCAGGAAATTCTTAGGGTTATATCCCTCAGAAATAAACTTCATGTGATGTATCGAAAAATGGTGGAACCTGAAAGGTGACTATGAGCTTCAACTCAACTCAAAAGGGTTCTTCACAATCATCTTTATAGCCTAGAGGACAAAGATCGTGTTTTTGAAAATGGCCTCTACTTCTACAACTATGCAGGGATTTATTTGAGGTTTTGGACAGATCGATTTTGCTCAGAAAAGGAGGACTTTACATGTGCCCCAGTTTGGATCCGCCTCTACTGTTTGCCCTTGGAGTTCTGGCTCGAGGAAATCTTAAAGAGCATCGACAATATGTTGGGAAGATATGTAAAATCCTCAGAATCCACCAAGCAATGAAGATACACATCCTATGCACGCATATGTGTATACATGAACATATCCAAAGACCTACCTGGCTCAGTCACCATAGATTATCAAGATGAAGAATGGATTCAGACTATAGATTATGAACACATTCCCTTATGATGCAGGAAATGTCATGAACATGGACATCTCTTCTGAGACTTCCCCCTCAATTTTCTGGCATGACCAACAATAGAGGAGAAACAGAAATATGGCTACACTCAAGTTTTGGGCCACAGGAAACCGCCACCAAAAACATCCAATCAGAATGGGAGCTAGAAGATCCCTACCAACAACTCCTTTGATGCACTTAGTAACCTATCGGAGGCAGAGGAAGTCGAAAATACACACAAATCAGTAGATCTAGTTTGAGCAAAGACAAAGGCAAGGCAAAACAATCCCTAGATCCAGTCCTAGAACAAATCATAGACCACCACTCCCCAACTCAAATTTCACCAAGAAAAGACTTTGACAAAGGCGAAGACACCATAATGTAGATGGATGAGCTATAACTTGCGGACATTGATCTCAACCAGCTACAGGACGCTTTCAACAGAAAGGAATTGCAAGCCATATCGGTTGAAAAACTCAGAAAGGTACACAAGGTCTTTATCGACTCCACAATAGGCGCCACTTCCCGACTAGGAATCCACCTCGATCCTGATGTGGACCCCAAATGAAACTAGAAATAGGGAAAACAATGCAGGCGAAAGACAACTCATCAATTGATCAAAGAGGTAGGTAACTTTATGATTAACTTGGGACAAATGCAATACCTTACCGAGGGATTCTATTCCCCCCCACATAACTCCTCATGATGAATATAATCACATGGAATATAAGAGGCCTAAATGGAAGATCCAAACAAAGGATTCTTCAAAAATGCATCAAGGCAGAGGATCCGAACATTTTTCTGCTATAGGAAACCAAATGTCCTGGGGGAATGACAGAGGAACTATTCAACAGATGTTGATGTCACTGTAACTTCATATACACATACTCAAAAGGGGCAGCAGGGGGTTTAGCCATCCCTTGGAACCCAGGCTTAGTCATCCTGGACCCAACCCTCTCAACGGTGGGCATGCTTACAACACACTACCGATTCATTGGATCCAACAAAGAGGGAGTCATCACAAATGCATATGGTCCTCAAATCATCCAGGAGAAGGACCACTTCCTAAATAAGCTTGCTTGTATAGAAGCTCTAATAGGTCAAAAGTGATGGATCTTGGGAGGTGATTTTAACATCATCCTCACCCTAGAAGAAAAAAGTGGTAGCTTGAAACCATTGGAAGAATACAACACCAAGTTTAGTAATCTCATAGATCATCTCAAACTAATTAACATTGAGACCAGGAATGGATCCTTCACTTGGTCCAATAAGCGTACGGGTTCCCAGTACATAGCCTGCAGACTGGATTGTTTCCTAATATCGGAAACCCTAATGCTAGAGGGACCCCTGATTGAAGCAAACATTCTTCCAAAATCGATCTCAGATCACTGACTAGTCCAGTTGTGGATGGACATGATAGCCACCCCCAAAATCAAACCCTTTCGTTTTGAGAAGTTTTGGATAAATCACCAAGAATTTCCTGAGCTCTCCCATATCTAGTGGGCCAATGCAAAAATCACATATGGCACAAGGATGTACAGATTCCAACAATGCTTAAAAAACTTCAAGAAACAACTTCGGACTGGAACAATAATGTGTTTGGTAATATATTCCAAGCATAGAAGGCCCTAGAGAAATGACTAGAGGACATTCAATAGGAGTCCATCTTATCTGGCTATTCAGACACCCTACTACATGAGGATGCTAGCCTAAAGCAACAACTCGTAGATCGACACAGGCAAGAGGATGTCCTTTGGAAACAAATTTCCGATGTACAGTGGATCAAAGAAGGAGAAAAGAGCACAAATTTATTTCATCGCTCCATGATCCACATATAATACATCAATTGCATCACAAAGATAGAGGATGCATCAAGAAAAACAATTTTGGATCATGAAGAAATTGAAACATAATTAGTAAATTATTAGCAAGAGCTTGTCTCAGAACCACCAATTGACTGAATGCTCGCCATAAATTGGGTAACCCGACATGTTTCGGCCCTCATCACTCCAGAGCATAATCAAGATTTAATGAGACCTATCACGCAGGATGAAGTAGATCATCCAGTCAAGGAAATGCCCCCAGGAAAATCCCCTCGGCCAGATAGCTTCACCACAAACTTCTTCCACCATTGTTGATCGATGATCAAAGAAGAGGTTTTACAACTCATGGAGGAATCCCACACTTTAGGTCAGGTGCTCTCAACACTCAATGCCATTGTTCTTACCCTCTTTCCCAAAGAGGAACACGTCACCAACCCGAAGAAATTTATACCAATAGTGCTTTGCAATGTCATCTATAATATCAACACCAAGGTAATTGCTCTCGGACTCAGCCCATCCTTCCTTTCATCATCTCAAAGGAACATTCTGGGTATGTGGAGGGGTGACAAATCATGGACACTGTCAACTTGTTTCATGAGGTCATTCACTCACTATGCACCACACACACCCCAAGTATGCTCATTAAGCTCGACCTCTCTAAATCTTTTGATCGACTTAGTTGGAAATACATGCAATCTCTTCTTTCGGCTTTTGGCTTCAACAAATATTGGATAACTTGGATCATGAATCTCACCTCCTCATCGTTATTCTCCATCTTAATCAATGACATCCCCTCTCAGCCTTTTTCCCCCTCTCAAGGTATTCATCAAGGAGATCCACTTTCCCCATTCCTCTTTGTAATCATGGCAGAAGGTTTGGGGTGATACATATTAGCCTCGATCTCGAATGGTTCCCTATCCATGGATTTCATCCTGTAGTCTCTGATCCGGAAAAGATCTTTTAATGACTGTGGTTGAGTTTTTAATTGCATGTGATTATTAACCATTTAATAAGCTAATGAAAGAGGATGAAGATGAGAGAATATATCACAAACATAATACAAAATACAGATCTGAATTGAAGCAATAAGAACAACAAACCATGACAAGAGAAGTGATAACAGAGTTTGGCACAAAATTGCCTACGTCTCCGGGCCTTTGTCTTAGTGGGGGAGGCTTCTTTATTTCTGTTCAAAGATCAAAAAGTACATTGCAGCAGTGCCATTAGGCTACAAGACTAATCTG
>ML817565.1:201518-216439 GCA_009831015.1 Picea engelmannii
GTTGGATTGTGCTCTTCACCTTCCGATCCAAATTTTTCCAGTCATCTGCTACTCATGCAGAGAATATAACACATACCCAACATTAAAGGCAATGCTTCAAGCTATCCCGAATTACATGTTCTCAACTCTAGCAACGCCACAAACAATCATCAAAAGCATCAGAAACCTTCAGTGGAATTTCCTCTGGCACAGTCACGAACAGGGGAAAAAATGGGCCCTTTCTAGTTGGGAAAAAATTTGCAGAGAAAAATCCTTGGCTGGACTGGGTCTCGAGACCCAGGCAAGCTCAATAATATCACGGGAGAAAAAATATGGTGGTGTTGGCTCAAGTACCTGGTGGAACTTTGGGCGCGACTCTGGAGGAAAAATTATACCTCCCAATTTCTGCAAGAGCAACTCATTCGGCTTGATGATCAGATCCATGGATCCAATATTTGGAATACAGCTTCGCGAAACCGCCCACTCATTCAAGATCATGCACTCTGGGAAGTGCGAAATGGCCACAATGCCTTGTTTTGGACTGATTCTTGGCAGCAACTCCCTCCAATGCAAACAATGGATAATTTACGCACCTATCAGTATCACATACAAGAGTTGGAGCATCTCAAAGTTTTTGACCTCTGGATTAATGTCGCTCACCGCCCACCTTGGCGTAGCTGGAAATTGCTTACATAAGATCTCCACCTTCCAACAGATTTTGACTTGCAACCCTGGAAAACAAAAATGGGGAAAAGAAAGATCTGCATTAGTGAGGAGATGGACATTCTTTGCTGGAGGTATACCCCCTTGGGAACATTCACAATCAAAGAAGCCTACCATCTCCGGGAAAATTTTCAAAATCAACAGAAAGAGCACGTTTGGCACATAATCTGGAAAACCAAACTATGGCCAAAAGTTTCCACCTTTCTTTGGATCTTGGTTCAGAATCACATCCTAACCTGGGACAATCTCAAGAGGCGTGGCTTTATCGGACCCTCAATTTTCTACCTCTAACAGCAGTAAGAAGAAACAATGGAGAACATATTCAATCAATTCCCCAGCAGTAATATGATCTGGGATCAAGCTAATCTAATAATGAGGAAAACCAAAAGAGACAAGACAAGCATCATAAGCACTATTAGGGACTGGGGCTCTGAGGTTTTCAAAATCCCACTCTTGAACAGGATTTGGAAACTCCTTCCAGGATTTATAATGTGGCAGCTCTGGAAAGAAAGAAATCAACACATCTTCCATTCCCAAGCCTCCACCCCCTCTCTTCTCCGGTCAAGGAACTTTGAGAACATACAGGAAGCCATCCACGCTCAGCCCTGGACCCAGGATGATCTATCCACTAAACCTCTTGAATCCCTCATATTCTCCTCCTGGAAGCTGATAACTCTCAAATCCCCTCTTACTCTCACTGGTCCCCATAATCCCACTTCCTGAAGCCCTTCCACTTGTAGCCATCCCCCCTGGCTTTTGGAAGCTAAATTTTGAAGGTGCCTCAAAAGGAAACCCTGGCCCAGTAGGATTTGGAGCGGTCATTAAAGACTACACATGGAAAATCCGTCACCTTATGGAGGGCTATTTGGGACATGATACAAACAACTCAGCGGAACTTTGGGGTCTCATCAGGGGTATTCAATTGGCCTCTGATATTAACATAACTCACCTCATAATTGAAGGAGATTCCAAAATAATCATCTCGTTGGTAGCCAAAATTAGAAATGGGACTAATCGAGAGAAAATTGCTCCAAGTTGGTGCCTTCTAGGGTATTTATCTTACTTAAAATCCCTTGTACATCCTTCTCTCACTCTCATCACCTCTCACATAAGACGTGAAGCCAATAAAGTTGTTGATAAATTGGCTAATGAAGGTGTTTCTACACAAACAAAGATCCTCATAATCAACGCCCATCATCATCATGACTCACAACTGATGACCCTTTGCAAAGAGATAGCTCTTCACGATCCCCCCTCGGGATGGGGTGACACCTGCCAACCCCTTACTACATGGAACTCAGGTGACGAGTGCAGTTAAAGCCCCTCACCACCAGACTCCCCCTCTGTCATTCCATTGTGCCTAACATTCAAACCAGAAAGGTGTTAGTGCGTTGGGACAGTTAGGGGAGATTAATGATGCACATTCCGCACCAGTCTTGGCCCTCCAGAGCTGGTATGATGCAGCAGGGAGACATCACCTCAGCCTTCATGGCACCCCTCCCTGTCATTTCTCTTGTCTTTTTGAAGGTAATCACTTGGTGTGGTTATTTACTCCTTCATTTTCCTTTAACTCTTCATTCTCCACCTACAATCTCCTTCTGAGGGAGCCGAACCTCTATTGATTTCCCCTCCCCCAAGTACAACTTGTTTCTCAATTCCCCCCTCAGTTGTGTCGACGCCATGCCTCATGAGAGAGGCAAGCCCAAACGCGGGCCAGTCTACTATAGTCTGGTAGGCTGACACCGGCACACAGGCCCACCCTCAGCCCCCTCTTTACCTCCTAATCCTGATAACATCTTTGTCATCCATCCCTACACTGCTCAAAATTGGCACGTTGATGCTCATCCAATGCCTCAATTTCTCAACCCTATGCTAAATTACGATGGATGTCTAGTGGAGGAGGAAATTCCTCCAATTTGGATGGAGGAAATTAAGGATTTGACTGAACTAACCGACAATGCCCTCCCTTTGGATTATCTTGATATTGCTATGGGTGGTTGTGTGGTGGAGGAGAAAATCCCTCCATAATTGCGGGACGACTCCATTCAAGGAACAACTCCAAATTTTAAAGGATCATTCAATGAGGTCGTCAGGATTGATTTGGATGACTGTCGAGCAGAGGATGAGACCCATTTGAAGTTGCATGAGGAAGAGCTCGTTCATCCAACCTTGGCAAGCCATGATATGCCTAGTCCTCACAGATTCTCGGAGGACCATTTACAACCGATCTTTGAGATGAGATGAGAGATGGCGGACCAGCTCCAAATCCAACGCACCCTCAGCAGTCATCTCGATATGTTGTTTGATTCCCTGTCAAGTGAGCCTATGAAGAGTCGATGCCCAACTTGATGCTAGTCATTTGCCTTCACTTTCCTCCATGATGGAAGTTTGAGTTCACCACAAGTTTAGTTTTTTTACTGCTATGTTCAGAGGTCTAATTAGGATGCATTTACAGTCGAATTATGTTGTAGTAAGAATCTGGTATACTAGCTTGCCTATGAACTCTATAGGCCACGTGTTCTGGTTTCCATGCATGTGGCAGGTTTTGAAGTATGTTTTGACATGTATCATTTTTTCCACATTTTAAGGTAATACAAACTTTTTTATTTACAAAAAAAACATTAAATATATCCCCAACTCTGGTAGAGACAGTGGATGATCATACCTTGGATAATATTGGGGGGAAACTTCACAGTTAATATCTTAAACTGCTAATCTGCTACAAACAAGAGTAACCAAACATGTAGTGCATTCATGAGAAATAGAGCAAAAAAAATGAGGGGTTGAGATTAGAGTCAAAAGTTCAACTACACAATACAAATTCAAGTCCCCAATGGGTAGACAACAGTCCCAAAACAAAGAGATAATCCTTTAAAATATCCATGATATATCGGGGTCCCCACATTTGATGGATTTGTACCTAATCTCGTCACAATATATCTAATAATGTTGGTATCTCTACCACCATTTCATGAATTTCCTCTCTATCTAAGAGAGGTGGGCCACTCATATATATTATGTTGCAGATTTGGCCATGCAACCATAGATTGTCTACTAACAGATACAACCTAATTTTTGGGAACTGCGGGGAGGACTCAATTATTGGAATGCCTGGTTTGGGACCATCCCCCATGTTAGACTAGTTTGGCTCCATGTTTCTCCTAAGCTTCTAAGGTCGTGGAGAAGGTTCTCTGCTATCAAATCCCTAGTGCTCCAAAATCTCAATCAAACTGTTTATCTCAATTTGAACTTTGATTGCATGTGCACATACCTTAAGAAAGCAAGAGTGAATTACAAATTTTTTAAAATAATTTTGAAATTTAATTGGGGAAAATCCCATGGAAAGCCACAATATTACAAGACTCCAAATGAAATAAAGAATCTCCACATGCAACAATTGCGAGCTAGTGTGAAGGATAACATTCCAAGGTTTGTTGCACACAGTTTTTGGCCAAGACCTTTACCCATTTGTACCATGTGATGAAGACAATTTTTGTAGATAGTTGTTTTGATAGAATTTTTGGTTTGTTGCACACTTTTCAAGACCTTTATTCATTGACCAGAAGTAATTGTGGCAATTTTTATCAATTAATCATTTAGCAATTGATATTAAACGAATTGTTCAAATATCAGATATTTTGTGATTTATAACATGTATAGGCAAGTTTGTGTGCTAGAGTTAAGTTTTCCTTATTGAGATTATTTCTCCTATGTGTTGAGAAGATTGTATTCACTCTCATCATTAACTTAACCATTATTCCATGTCTTTTCCAATGAGTATATTACATGTTTAGACATCCTTGAGATAAAATTGGGACATAAAAAATGAGAGTGTATATTTTTGTAATTCATCATATGGCCCTATAGATCCTATGTTTTATATTATATTCTATTATATAAGTCTAGATGTTAGACTGATCAATAACTTGATCACATAATAGTAGTAAGAGTAATTCCAATTAAATGCACTAACCTTAGGACCTAAGTGTGAATTTCAGAGTATGAGCAATAGGGTATCTTCCTTTAGTAACATTTTCTATGGAGTCCACTTTGAAAATATAGAGGGATCTGAAGGAGCTTGGACCTTCCAGTTTTGAGCTACCCTGGCAATTACTCTACATAGCTTCTTTCTTGCTCCAACGAACTCACCTTCTTTTCTATTTTAACATTGGTTTTCTATTTTAAAATCAAAATTTGCACCATCATGTGAACATTTTCTATTTGAGGTGAGTCATTCTCAATCCTCTCTTCCCCAATACAAAAATGAAGAGACCAAGATAACCAAGCATAGGTCCATCTTAACGTAGATAGTCTGGCGCAGTGTCATTTTAATCTAGGAAATGAAATAGCATGGAACGTAACTTTGAACCTTCATGCCCACTAACCAATTTCCCTATTTTATATTATAATTTGTCTCTTTATTAAAATTGACTGAACTATTTGTATTTTTATGAAGTAATTATTTTGTTCATAAATTGTCGTCTTCATAGATTTTTGCTTTCATTTTATTTATTCTCTTTTAATTCATATGCTTGTAGATGTGTTAATTATTCCTCTTCAAAGAGACAACTTCCCAAGAAGGTTATTTGAAATTTCAAGTTTACATTCTTGTATTTCAATTCATAATGTAACATATTATGTATTTAATGAAGGATAGGTGGTCTCAATGATATCCATATGTTCTTAAATGTGTATGCCCATAACTCTTTGACATTTCTAAACATATTTAATAATATATTACACCTTATTTTTACATTACATGCATATGCATTTGTATGTATTAATTTGAACTATCAATTGGAGACACTTGAAATCTATAACATGAAAGAAAATATTTGTACAAACTAAATCTATTTCATTCATTACATGTTGGGAAGCATTTAAATATTGACTTGCAATTTATCAAAACATTCATCATCCCCAAGGGGGCAATGGCCTCATCAACCTAAGTTTGATATATTATAAGTTCTGGAAGTATGAGGATGCCCTTTTATGTTACAATGGAAGTATGAGGATACCCTTTTATGTTACAATTGGGCCCTCAAGATTGCATGTGATTTGGAGGATAAAGATGTCCTGGTACAATCTATCAAACTCAACATGTAGCTAGACCATTGAAAAAAATAAAAACATCTAGACCATTGAAAAAGATAAGAAGATTATGAATGATTTGGTTCAATAAGAGAAGCATAGAAGCATATGAAATATCTTTTTGGTAGCGTGAATTCTATGATTGGCCTATTTGGACGTTGCCGAAATACCACATCACATCAACAGTAAGCAGGGAGTGGAGTCGTTGGCTCTGTTTCTAAAAATCCTCTTAGTGGATGATTTCCACTAGGATTTTCATAAGCGTGTAGATTTAGTATAGGTGTTGTCTAGTTATTTTATGAAATTGTTTTTTTCGTTAAAATTCAGCGACATAAAATTATACGAAACTATTGTTTTTTGTTGTTTAAAATTCAGTTTTGAATGTATAAATGAATTCAGTATGATGAAAACCCCTTTAGGCACTTGATTATACAGAAATAATCACTCAAATTTACGGATCTAACAATTTTCTCCCAAATTTCAAGCAAATGTCCCCAAAAAAAAATTGCCAAAAAACCTCATTTCGTACCCTTGAGTTGGAGGAACATTTAGTATTATTATTATTTTTCAACAAACCAGTCGTACATATATCAAGACTGTTTTTTATGGGGATGCCGGATCTTACATATGCAGCGTTTGTAGTCCAACGGTTAGGATAATTGCCTTCCAAGCAATAGACCCGGGTTCGACTCCCGGCAGACGCAATTAATTTGCTTTTAGGATTTCAGCGTTATAATTTTGTTCTCTGGGCAATCCATAGACGTATAATTTCTGAAACTTTGATTAATACATTCTGTGCCGGGACTTGAACATGGTCTCTCGAACGATTAAAGTGAGGATTAGAGTTAAACTGTATGCCCATCAATGCATAAGATCCTAAACTCAGTCTTAAACCCTGACCTTGTAATTTCAGAGTTTGAGACTTTATTTATTTAAAATTAAAGTAAAAAAAAATAAAAATAGTGGTTCACAAAAATTACTCCTATCTATAACTAAGAAACTTTGTAACTTTGTTGAAATAAATTCTGATCGTCTTAACATGAACATATGCATTATATTTTAGAGGAAAAATAACATACCATTATTAAAAGAACATGGTTTTTCTAGTTATACAAAGTTTTCATAAATAAAAATTATGTCATCCAGAAGTTAATTTGATTTCTTGCATTTTATTTTTTCTAACATATTCTAATAAACCGTGCATGTACTTCAAATAATTATTCTTTGTCAATAGATTGTTGTTTTATTAAATTTCCATTGCAACTAAAGTATCATAAGAGTGAAGCATTAACTTACACCAACCTTGTTCTGATATGTGCTTAGCAACAAGATGATAATAAACTGTGTGACGATCATGATACTGAACCAATAAAATCCCAAAGTGAAACTAGTTTTTTTTCCAAAATATGTAAACGATCCTTAAAAAAGTTTAATATTGTCAAATCATAAGATGTTTATCTTTCATGTCTCTTTCTTTCCTTCCTTTCAAATTTGAATCACTGAAGTTAAACGTTATGCAAACACAAAAGAGCACATGTTTGGATAATGTGGGAGTGGCAGGAAAGAAAATGAATGGTTGAAAACTATGGCAATGGCCAATATTGCGATGATGAAGAATGTGGGCAATGCGAATCTATTATCAGAATTTTTCAGTTCCTTGTTTTAGAACTTGTATTGTTATGATGTTGTGCTTTATGCATTATTTTCATATATTGTTATATGTTATAACAATATCTCTTACCTTTAATGTTCAAGAATAAGTTATTGAGAAGCTCTGGTCTATTGTGGATAGTTTCGAACTAGCCAAAACATAAAGAATTATTTTTTTGGGGTAAATTAAAAATTCGAGGTAAGTGAAATTATTTGTTTTTCAATAATTGAGAGGCACCATGGTTTAAGAAATAAAATGTTCATTGTAGAGGAAAACAAAGTTGTCCACTATCTCAAAGGAATTCCATCTTAGAATCTTCAATCTTGTCATTGAAACTTCATTGGGCACCATGCTACCATGTGTACAATAAAACTCATTGCAAAGGGGAAAATGATTGCATTTGGATCACATGAGAGGGATATATTTTTATGGAACATGCATGGGGATTGCAAGAATTTTATGGTTTTGAAAAGTCACAAGAATGTAGTTTTGGATCTGCAATCAACAACAATTGTTTTCCAAATCATATCAGCAAGCCTAGACATGAAGACTCTTTGGGCTTAGGATGTTGATATAGGCAAGAAAATAAAGAAAATGGCAGAGCACTCATGCATAGTTAATTCTTGTTTTCCTTCACGATGTGATCCCCTTCTTGTAGTTAGGGGAATATTTGATGATAGAACTTCAAAGCTTTGGGATTTACAGCATAGCGGATCTATTCAATCATTTCTAAACAAATACCAAATCAATATATCCATTCTAAGGACATCCAACAATCGTTGCAGTCCATGAGACAACATTATGGTGAAATTAGAGGAATTATGTATGTCTCATGCTAATAGGTGTCATATGATGATTGCATAGGAACCTAGAGCATAGACTATTTTTCTCTTCGGTAAGCTAAGACTAGCTCATTTCCCTTTCTAACGTCTATTAGGTATCAATCACATCCAAAGGTGTTGTGGGCACAATGACTAGGTCAGTTGTGAACCAAGAATGGGTCTCGAGGTCTAACCAAGGTTAGGGGAGGACAATAACGGCCTCATGCCCTAAATGAATCTTCTCAATCTCAATCATCATGAAAAATACCTACATTCCCTCTCTTGGGGATCTTTCGACTATGAGTGGTTTACCAAGGGACATTAAGATGTTTTTAGCAAGACTAATGGATCTTTGGGTCTTGACAATGGTTAAGGAAGGATAACAAGGGCCTTAGGCATTTAGCAAAGCTTCACATGATCAAGTGTCATGAAAGATGCATTCAAACATCACATGGGACCTTTTATGGGATCTTCATCCTCTAAGTGGGATATGGTTGCAATCCATGACCGGTTTAGTTGTGAGCCAATAATGAGTCTCAAGGTCTAGCCAAGGTCAAGGGAGGACAAAAGGACCATGTGCCCTAAATGATGCTTATTAGGCTCAATCGGCATCAAAAACACCTACAATCCACAAAACATTCCCTCTCTTGGGTTTTTTTTTATTGAGTGGTTTACGAAGGGGTGTTATGATGTTTTTAGTAACACTAGTGGGGTTTTCTATTTTTTATCCATTTTTATTTCTATATATATCACAAAAGTAAAATGAATTGATCTTTTTTTGTGTTGTAAATTGTTATTGACTCACCAATCTAGAAAAAAATAGTATATGGTGTACAAGTATAAGCTGAGAGCTACACACTAAAAAAAATGATTGATTATGTTAAGATCATCAAACTTGGTCTTAACACTTGACCTTGTAATTGGATGACATGACTAACTCGATTAATTGAAAAAGATATTTAAAATTAACTTTAAAAAAATAAAAAATAGTGCTACACACTAAAAAAATGATTGATTATGTTAAGATCATCAAACTTGGTCTTAACACTTGACCGGAGGACATGACTGACTTGATTAATTGAAAAAGATATTTAAAATTAACGTTAAAAAATTCAAAAATAGTGGTCCACGAGAATTGTCGTATCATTGGAAGATAGGGGTAATGAGTTTGAGAAGTTTTTTGATTTATTTTAGATGGATGTTAAGTTTATAATATATATATTTTTTCAGTTTAACATATTAAGTATTTTGTTATCAAAATTATTATAACATTATTCTATTTTTCTAATCAAAAGTTTTAGATGAAAATATGAGAGCAGGTGATTAAATTTTTGAATGAAAAGAGTTGAGATGATGTTAGATGCCACTATCTAGAGTCAAACTCTAAAATAAGACAGACCTTTTTTTGTTATATTAAAAAAAGCATGTTGATTTCTTATATTTATTTATTCATTTGTAGCGCTCTCTCTACATTGATCTTTTTTTTGCTGTAAATTGTTATTGACTCGTCAATCTAGAAAAAATATGATATGGTGTACACGTACAAGTTGAGAGCTACACACTAAAAAAAAATGATTGATTATGTTAAGATCCTCAAACTAATTTAAAGACATGACCGACTTTATTAATTGAAAAAGATATTTAAAACTAACGTTAAAAATTTCAAAAATAGTGGTCCACAAGAATTGTCATATCATTGGAAGATAGGGGTAATGAGTTTGAGAAGTTTGATGATTTATTTTAGATGGATGTTAAGTTTATAATCTTTATTTTTTTCAGTTTAACATATCAAAAATTTTGTTATACAAATTATTATAACATTATTCTATTTTTCTAGTCAAAAGTTTTATATGACGCACGTGATTAAATTTTTGAATGAAAAGAGTTGGAATGATATTAGATGCCACTATTTAGAGTCAAACTCTAAAAAAACATGTTGATCTCTCTCTCTCTCTCTCTCTCTCTCTCTCTCTCTCTCTCTCTCTCTATATATATATATATATATATATATATATATATTGAAGTGGAACACAAACGTAGTACAAGAAACCTTTAAAAGTCATTCAAAAAGCCAACTTGGAAAGACAAAGAGGGAAGCGTCTTGAAAATGTTCAACTTAATGATAGGCTAGATCAATACATTTTAAATGAGTTGTATAATGTGCAATATCAAGTAATATTATGTGATCATGAAAACATTGCAAATCTTGTTTCTAAAAGGGAGTACACCCTAGTTACCCTAGTTATTGCAAATATCCATCATGGTTATAATATCCAAAACATTGGTTATGATTATGAGAATTATGCTTACCAAACATGTAATAAAGTGGTTATAGGATTCCTAAGTGTCACATTGTCACCACTTTGAAGATTTATGTTTTTTCATTCAAAACCACAAGCATGATTAGTGCTATCGATCTTCGAGAATAAAGCAAATTCAAGGAATCTAAGTTATTGGTAAGGGATATAAATTGTATTGTTTTAGTGATTTTTTTTAAATAGACACTGGTAAAATTTGTATTAGAAAAATATGTAGCTAGGTTGAACAACAAGGTAATACGAAAGAATGTTGTCTTTTAAGAAAACCAACAAGGTAAATAGGCAGTAGAACCCAGAAATAGAGAATTGCAAGTCATACTTTGTTGGGGATTCCAAAAAGTTACTACTAGTGTAAATTCTAAAAAAGACTCCAAAGACTAGTATTGTTCTACATAACACGAAAACTAATTAAAAACATGTTTTTCTTGTCCAATATTCGTGGAATGAGATTCCAAGATACTCAACTCCGTATATTCCATCATTTGGTGTTTTGTTTCTTCTTCTTTGAGATCTTCTTGGGGTGAATTCACTAACATTCTGGAATTGGAGGCAACTAAATGTGAGCCTCTGCTAAGATTGCAAACCATGTTCCTTAGCATGGAACATTCAACTTATGAAACTTGAATTTGTGTCTTCTATTAAACAAGAGTGTCCATAACTAATTGTTTTGTGATACACATTGATGTTCATTTTCATGAACCTTGGTGGTTACCGAGAAGATTGATGTTATGTTTTTTTTATGAACTCTTCATGCCTAAAAAGCATTTTGTGCAACTCCTAGACTTCCCTATAATCCATATTCAAAGACTTCCTTTAATGCCCAATCAAGAGAGAATTAAAAGAAACCAATGGAGCAATTCTTGAAAACCAACCCAAATTGTCCCTAGAAATAGACACAACAAACCATAATGGGATGTCAACCCAGGAAGGAAACTACACCATTGTTTAGAAATGAGACTATGCACACATGAAAGCAAGGTCACAGGTAGCCAAACCATATATTAAAACTTAGAGTCAAACAGAGACCATACATGAGATAGAACCTCCAACCATGGACTACCTAGGAAGTACTTGTGGCCCCAAACTCCCAATACCAAAATAGAGCGCTAGATCAAAGCACCAAAAACAATTACGAGAATAGAGCACTAGAGTGAGGAAAAGACCACCAAAACCCAACACATTGAACAATATCCACAAAGCATCAACGAGATTTGATTTGGAATTCTTACCCGAAAAATAATTTAAACCAAATCCTTCCACCACCAAGAGTTATTGTTGGACAAGCCACCTGCATATTGAGCCATTATCCCACCTGATCCATGAATTAAACTACAACAAGCTTCAAATTGTTGGTCGAGTGTAATGACTGGCATGTGCAAGGTTGGCATAGTTGTCTCTCACTTGATTGAATATGACATCTTGTTTGCATTGACAAGTGTTAGTTGATGGATCTGTAATGTGTCTTCATGCCTAATAAATCTTGGATGAAACTTAGGGGATGGTTTGTACGTATGTAGCACCATTATTGTAGAGCCTCTTCATTTAGTTTCAAGGCATCGTTTGTAAGGATGTCAACTTGTTGATTGAGAGCCCTTAGAACTTAAGAAAAGCTTACCTCCTTGAACCGAAAGGTCCTTTTTTTTTAATTCTCACAATGAAATAGGTAATCTTGTTATCATGTGGTGTTTTCTTGGAGTTCATAAGTTTGATAATTATGAGTGAATCACCAATAACCATTAAGGTCCTCATTTTGGCTGCATTTATCAAGAGCAGCCCCTGAAAGAGAGCATACACCTATGCATAATTATTTGTGGATGTCCCTAAACCCCACACATAAGTTGGTTCCTCTCTTTCCCAGGATCAAGCTGGATGATCTTGCCCACTCTTGCCATCCCTTTTTAGTATTTAAAGTTAGAAACCATTTTTAATTATTTACAAGTTGAACTCTTATTTAATTGTATTATAGGGATAAACATAATATACATACCTCCAATACTGACCAATTTTTGAGTGATATTGAAAGCATACATCTTGCATGTTGTACACAAGAAGAATATTATGATCATATTTTTATCAATGAAACAAATGGATCCAAATAGTCAATTATTTACTAACATATCAAAATCCAAAGGAAAGGATTAGAATTGAAAGATTCTAAACATTTATCAAAATCTAGAAGCATTGATTAATTATTCTATAGATACATTTTTAAGTTGAAAATATTGGGTTTTGGATTTTCTCTCGGGTTCAAATGAGATTTATGGTATAATAAATATGAAAGTGTAATTCAATATTTTATCATATTGATTTATGTTTGTTTATGTTACTTTACTTATTTCTTTTTCTCTATTTGGTTATTAGGTACAACATTAATATGTTGCTTACAGAAACACATAAATGGAATATTCATTGAAAATGATGCATTACAATGCAATTTTATTAAGCAAAGAATTAATGTTGTTAAAGATGTTCTAGATGAAATGCAAGAAGTGGGTTTGAAGATGGGATTATAGTCTAATGTCACAAAAATGTCAAAGGAGCCTCAACCATCATTTAAAAATTTGATTGAATAGGATCATCTTCGACAATTTGTAAACATATAAGACCTAATGGAAGTGTGGAATTATGTTTAGGAAGAAATTTGACTCTTAAAAATGAAAATGTTCCTATTGGAAATGATCAATTTTACATATTAGATATTATTCATTAGTTTTCTAATGTTCTTGAAAAAAATGTTTAATTTCATGTACTATTATTAAGTTATACTTGTAAGATTTTGGAGATTGAGTTTTATATTAATATATATTAAATCTATATATTGTGGTTTTGGATCAATATTTCTAATATGTTCTTTATCATATTACTATTTTTACTTTCATTTTCAGGATATATATATATATATATATATATATATATATATATAGAGAGAGAGAGAGAGAGAGAGAGAGAGAGAGAGAGAGAGAGAGAGTTGTGGTTATAATGTAAGAGGTCTCAAGATCGAGTCTCTGGCCAGCTATATTTTTGAGATTGTTGGGTCTCACTTAATGTCCCCACCAGGTTAGACACCATAATCAAGGCCTACAGTTTACCCCATTTACAATCATGGGAAAGTACTTGGAGAGTTTTCTTATATATGTGTGTGTGAGAGAGAGTGATATATAGTTGAATGAAATCATAGTTTCAAAAAAGTAAAGGGTATATGATATTATTAATGATTTTTAAAAAGTAAAAAAAAAATGTNATATATTTCAAAAAATAATCTTTATAACTAAGAAAATTCAAGATCTTAAAAACTCTAAAAAAAAAATGATACTAATAGCACCACTTTTTGAAATGGAAGTAAAAACATCCACCAAATGCAACCTCTAAAAAAATGAAAATTACAAAGGGCTCTTGTCAAGTTGGTAACTATGTTTGAAACATACATCAAGAAAATCCCACAAAAATGATCTACCTATCAATGCAAGTATGAAAACCTTGGTGCCCTCACAAGCATGGTACCTTCCTCACCCATGGTTGTTTTAGAACCTCCCTTGAGCTGACTTTTGGAAGACCAAAATGCATGTATAGACAAACCCCATGACACCCTAGAGCAATTGAACAATTTAATAAGAGAGAGGCCAAGCCAAGAGGGAGAAAAACCTATTTAGGAAGCATCCAAGTGGTTAGAGGGTTGAGGAGATTGTCAACCCAAGCAGTGCAAGTGCATGAAGAATATTGGAGATGAGAGAGCTTAGGTAACAATTCAATCTAAATCCGACAAAGTAATGACATTATAGAATAGAATTTGGATCATTTACCAAATTGCTATGGAGCAACTTAAATAGATTTGGGAATTCCCTAAGGACATGGGTGAGTGTTAGGCTAGTCGTTGGACAAGTCATTTTTCAATAAGAAAGTGGCGTTGGGGTTTGACCAATGTACCACATGTATTTTGATTGTATTGCAGGAAATTCTCAGAAAAACGTGCTCTGTAATCAACAATACACTAGAGCGATATGTTTTCCCTATTAAGAGTAAGAAAGGCAAAGAGAAGTTGAACCAAATAAACACTGTAAAAATCCCTACCTAAATAGAGTTGGGCTCATTGCAAACTCAAAACAAGGCATTCCTAACTAACTAGGACCAATCAAGAGCATTAACCACAAGGCTTGATCGAGTCATTTGAAAGTACCCCAAATTGAGAACCTAAAAGGTTTAGCTAGGCTAAACATGTGACCAAAGGTCAACACGAACCTTGTCTAAGCAATGGGCATCAAGTAGATATAGCATGCCCATGCACCTAGGACTCAATAATGAATAAACCAATACAAATAGGTTGCCAAAAAGGACAAGAAA
>ML817566.1:37708-58393 GCA_009831015.1 Picea engelmannii
CTTTGCGTCCAGATTGACGTTCGTTTTCCGTTGCCAGGAATTCTATACATCAGGCTTGTGAAAAACTTACTGCTTTTGCAGCACAACTTCCACATTTGTGTACAGTTTGTTACGCTGTCTGATATAAGATTGTTGAGAGAGCTTTTGGCATCCTTACTTTTGAGCTTATGTTGTTGGACCAAATTACAAATGTGTCATTGAATGGCCATAAGATGCGATTTGAAACTATAACTGGGCCTTGGATGGATTAACCATCAGATGTGTTGGACTTATGACACTAGATTACATCTTCGTGCACCCATGTACTATGATATCATGGCCCAAAAAATTATTTAATGTAGGATCTCCAAAACTAGGGTTTTTCTTAGTAAGGGATAATGTGGGTAGCAATATCATGTGGTACTTGGATAAAAACACTTTCACAAGCTTACACATATCAATTATGATTCTCAGTTTCGATTTTATGTCACAAGAACAAATTCCCAGCGAGTCTATAAATCACCTTAGCAGGCAAGTTGCAACTCACCATAAAAATCTAAACATGCCTCGAATGGAAAAATAATTGGTTTTGATAGACTACTGACATCATATTGTGTCTAGGGGAACTACTCTCCTCTCATTTAGTTCACTCAAGTTTGATTTCTTTGAGGATCTCCAAAACTATGGTTTTTCTTATAAGGACAATGCAATGTTTACACTAGGGGTCGACTTTGAAAAACACCAAATGCATTCTCAAATGGGCCTTGGAAAAACACACTTGCATGAGCTTATGAAAATCAATTATATTTATTGGTTTCATTTTTATCCTCCCTCACCAAATTCCCAATATGTCCCTAAATGACATGTGGAGCTAATTTACAACTCGCCATAAAAATCTAATTGGGCCTCGGTTAGACAAACCGTCAATTGTGTTGGACTCCTGACACCATATTACACCTAGGGACACCCATCTCATAGGTGTTTATTTCTTGAAAAATGATTTCTTTGAGGATATCCAAAAATAGGGTTTGCTCAATAAGGGACAATGAAATTTTTGTAGTAGGGGTCGATTTTGAAAAAAAACTAGCTCGAGTGATTGTGGGTAGAACGGCCATGTGGGCCTTGGAGTAAAAAACATATTTGAGCCTATGAAACTCAATTATGATTTTCAATTTTGATTTTTTTCCCCCTGAACCAAATTCCAAATGTGTCCCTCAATCACTTCAAGAGACGAGTTTCAACTCGCCATAAAAATATAACCATGTCTTTGATGGATGAACCATTGGTCGTGTTGGACTCTTGACACCATATTACACATAGGGGAAGTCCTCCCCTGACATTTGTTGGCAAAAAAATGTTTGTTGGATGATCTTTGGAACTAGGGTTTTGATTAGTAAGGGACAATGCAATTATTTGACTAGGGGTTGATTTTGAAAAACATTGGCTCAAGTGACTATGGGTCATGTGGTCATGTGGGCCTTGGACATACACACTTGTGGGATATTTATAAACACAATTATGTTGATCTTATCAGATTTTTTACCCTTGGAACAACCTCTTAATGTGTCCCTAAATGGCTACAAGAGGAAAGTCACAAATCTCCATAAAAATCTAAGCAAGCCTCAAATAGGTGGTTCGTCATTTTTGTTGATCTCCTAACACAATATTATAGAAAGGAGAATCCCTCCCATATTATTTTTTTTCCCATAAAAATATTTCTTGTACGATATTTGGAACTAGGGTTTTTCTAAGTAGGGGTTGACTTTGAAAAAACTTGTTTTAGTAGATTATGGGTATCATTTTCACATGGGCCTTGTCCAATCACACTTGTGGGAGCTTATGGAACTCAATTATCGTTCTTATTTTCAATTTTTTTTACCTCAACAAATTTCCATTGTGTCTGTGAATGGCTTTAGGAGGCCATAAAAATCTAACCAGACCACAGATGGATGAGCCATTGGCTCCGTTGAACTCCTAAAATAGAATTGAAGCTAGGAAAACCCTACCCTAGGATTATATTTCCCATAAAATTCATTTTTGGATGATCTCTAGAACTAGGGTTTTTCTGAGTAAGTGACAATTCAATTTTTACACTAGTGGTCAATTTTGAGAAACCCTCGCTCGACTGATTTTGGGTAGGATTGTCACATGGGCCTTGGAAAAACACACTTGAGGGACATTATGGAACTCAATTATGATGCTCGGTTTAGATATCCCCCCCCTTAGGACCAAATTCCCAATGTGTCCATGAATGGCTTTAGGTGGTGAGTTGCATCTCGCCATAAAACTCTAAATGAGCCTCATATTGATGCACCATCAGTTGTTGTGGACTCTTCAAACATGATTATAGATAGGGGAACCCCTATCCTATGATTTCATTACCCAGAAAAAGTTTTGTTTCTTTATCTATGGAACTCTTAGGATTTTTCTTAGTAAGGGAGAATGCAATTTTCGCACTAGTGGTCGATTTTGAGAAACATTGTCTTAGGTTATGGTCGATAGCATAGTTATGTGATATTTGGCAAAAAAAAATTGTGCTAGATTACATAGCTCAATTATACTGCTCATTTTGGATTTTTTTTCAGTTGGACCAAATACCAATGTATCCTACAAACGTTTTGTATCATTTTAAGATTCAATCACCAAATCATTGAAAATACATGATTGCCCCTCACTGATATGATAAGACTACGCTACATATCTAATATATTTGTTGTATTTCTACAGGCTATTTATGGAATAAAAATATAATATTGTTGTGTTTCTACATGTCGTGGTATCATACAATGTTGAACCATGTTCACCTAGGATGGATATATCACCCTCTTCATAGGTATCATGTGTCGAGTTAAATCTTGTTTAAATATGAATTTTTTTATACTTTTATGGTTGAATTTAAAAATTTTGTACTAATAAAAATATTATAAATAAGTATGCAGGTTATTTCATTCACTTCTATGTCACCTATACAACCACCATCCCATTCACTACCACTACTAACATTCCCCTCATCATTTCTCCCTCTCTAAAAGACATGTATGGTCCTTGGTAAATCATCCTCAGCTCTTGGTATGTTTCTTTCCACTCCAAGTTTTTATCCATCCCTCATTCAACCCATGGGGTTTTATCACCACCGACCCTTGCCACCGTTACTGTCCCATATGTTCATAGTGTTTTGACCCATAGGCCACCAACCAATCCTCCCTATTTGAACTCAAATTGTTTTATCCATTCAGATTGTACCACTTTACTCTCACACATCACCCCATCCATCATCTGATGTAGATAACATAGTCCATGAAACAATTTTTTTTTCCTTGGAGCATCTTGTATAACCAAGTGCTCCATCTGGTAGTGATTCTTCATTTTTCTTGAGTTTTCATGACGATATTGTTCATTGATGAATTGTTTATGTATCATGAATGGAATTTATTTTGTTCATTTTTGTTTAAATGTCATGCTTTGATTCTTGTAATTACTGCATGGTGGCATAACTGGGAGATTAGGTTCATGGAGGAAAAAAACATCACGACTATGGGTATCATTTGTGGTGAGTTTTCTTAACATAATTCATAAAGTTTCATTTTTTAAGTTGATTAATTCATTGTGGAAAAAATTTATTAGAATGTTGCTTCTTTGTCTAGTCTCTAGAGAGATGAACCACACCCAGGCACATAACAACTAAAGGTCCATCTTATAGTAAGAGGATAAATATCGACTTTTGAGATGCACTTGATAGTTGTGAGGGTGGAAATGGTAAATGAGTGATCAATGAGTGTCTTTTTGTATCTAGAGCACCATATGTCATTTTCCCATGTTTGGGCACTTACATCCATTTTGTTAAAAATGTATAGTTGAGATGATTATATATATATATATATATCATGGAATATGTTCAATGAATTGAATTGTTTGTTGATTTGATGTTGATGAATGATTATGATGATGATTATGTTTTTCTTTATGATGATAATGATCATTTACCCGTATACACTAGCAAAGAAAAAACAAATTAAGTATCATCTCATCTAATTAATATCATCACATTCATCAATTTTCCATTGGCTCTACCTACTTGGACACAAGACATTCGTTGATATATGTTAAACCAATTATGTTCAAAATTTTTTTTTATCTTGATGCAATTTCTATTGTGTATGTGTAACATTGAATGTTAGCTAAGTGACCTAACAGAAGGAAATGGGACACAAAAGATAATACCTTGTTACATTTATGGAAATTATACCAAATGAACCATAATTCAACAGTCTTCATGATGAATTTGTTTTGTTTCGTTGCACATGTCTGATTCAATTTTGGGATACCCACATAAATTTTCTCCAACAATGATCCCAAACTTATTTCCAACTCATCATAATCTCACTTCGTTTTTAATCTTTTCCTCCACTATTATAAAAAATATAAACAATTGGTCAAAGGTTATGGATCTAAATTGTAATGACATTGGGAGATTATTAGTAAGACTAATTACAAATGAGTTGATGAATGCCAATTTTGAAGAGAAAAAAATATACATTGAGCAAGCCCATGTGAATCTAGTCATCTATCTTTTTTCATGTTCACATATTGCATCTTATTAACAAAATTGGACATTTTGATTCATAGTTATTTTATTTCATTCATAATGCTATGTGTTTTCCTCTTAAAAATCATGACATGGTTATATCCTTGGTATATAATATAATTATTACTAAATAACATATTAGTGGTCCTATCAACCATTTATTTTGTAATTCATGGAAACCCCACTAATACAATAGTTAATGGAAACAAAACATATAACTAATAATTGAATGTAAATATCTCAAAAATCCACCAATCATGTACAAGTTTGGTCAATCTCATCATAAAGATGGTGCATCAAGATTTAATTTGTTTCTCATAAAACTATTTAATGATTATGTTTAGGATTAAAATATTTATTAATACTCCTATGACAGGGGGACACCTGGTAAACGCTTGTCACATGGAGTGCTAGCAATGAGGGAAGTTAAATCCCCTCACCACCCTCCCCCTCCATCTATTCAAAATTTATAACATTCATTTCAGGTAGAGCCGAGTGCACCGGGACAAATTTGAAACCTTAATGGCCATTCAAGCTTGGCCCTTTGGTACAGGTACGACACAACAACTATGCATTACCCTGGAATTTATGGATACCCAGGTCGTCACTTCCCTCATTATCATGTAGGTATCTACTCGTTGTTGCTTTTATATCCAGAACTTGTCTTTAGTTTTCATTCTCCCCTCGTTGTTATGCTCTAATCATGAGGATCCCCTCTAACTCTCCTTCTGTCGATTACCAACACTTCTAGCCTCTCCTCTATCAATTTTTCCCCCTTGAGCTCAGCCTCGCCATGCCTCATGAGAGAGACAAGTCCCAAAGCAGGCCAACCTACTACAGTAAAGTAGGAAGGCATGAGTGCAGAGTACCAACCTCTCTCTTTTTGAATCCAGGAAGTAGCTCGACCCGCTCTCCCCAATCTGGTCAAAACTAGTCTGAGGATGCTCAAGCCGAGTTTCTCCTATCTAACATAGAGAAAATCTATGGGGTATAGTGGAGAAGGAGATTCCTTCTATCTAGGAGGAAATTCCACCTAATTTCTAGAAGACCACCATGGAGAAATGACCACATATAGGTACCAGTTTCCCTTTGAATTCTGTCGAGTCGACCATGACAGGATGTATAGTAGAAGAGGAAATCCCTCCTTTGATGTTGTATTACTGTAAGAAATCTCCCAAACCCAACGATGAGGACCTAGGGATAAAGTGGGGAGATTTTTGGAGTGAAGAGGAAACCCATAGAGAAATATACATAGGACTGCAAGTTCACCCGACTCTGGGAAACCATGACCTACCTGGCTCCTACACACTCATGAAGGATCTTTTGGTCTTAATTTTTGAGATGAGAAGACACTTGGTAGAGCAGCTGCACAACCATCACATCCTCAATAAGCGTATGGACTTTCTGTTAGACTCCCTATCAAGGGAGATTGTGAAAAGCAGCTTCCCGACATGATGACAACCATACCCCTTGAAAATTCGCTAGGATGGACGTCCGGGTTTGCCTCATATCTAGTCTCTTTACTGTTAATTTCTATGGTTCTAGCTACAAGGTTTTTGTGTAAATTAGACTATGGTTCATTATTTGGTCCTTGAACAATGTCGACCACCTGTTCTGGTTTCCATGCATGTGGAAGAACAAGTGGCGAGTCCTTTTTTTGTTTTTTAGACATGTGTCGATTTCTAGTCCTTGAACAATGTTGTCCACCTGTTCTAGTATTCACATATGCGGTATAACAGGTGGAAATTCTTGGTGTATCCTTAGAAATGTGTCTCTTCTTTTTGCTAGCGTAAGGTAATGCAATCTTTTTATTTACAAAAAAAAACAAAAAATATTAATCTTGGTAAAATATTGAAATTTGTCGCAATGTCATGTGACATACCCACACCAAATCTACTCAACTACTCAAAATTGTCACAAGAATTCATTTCCTATCAAAGTCCATTTACTTTCATATTTAATCAAGTCAAATACAAGTTTCATGATCTCTTGGATAATTCCATTAAGTCTACTTCTTCAACAAAGAAATCTGGCATAATGTGGACCAACACTTCTCATCTTTAACACAATGGGGACCAAGCTCATTAGAGGTAATGATTGATCGATGCATATGATTTTTTTCTATTCTAGAAATGTTCAAATTTTTAGTGAAACATAATAGCATTATTAGTAAACCTCAATGCTTGTTGCATTGTCCTGATGCACAATGCACCATTGATCTGTGCTAATGGACTAATATTCTACAAAAATGACATGAGAGACACTAAAATAAATTTGTAAAATAATACCTTACAAACCCACAATGCACCTTGATAGATTTGTAAGGTCCAATGCTTGTATCCTTGAATCAAGAATCCATGAAGGGTGGCATGATCACATGAATTTCCTCCAATTTTGTGATGCAATACATTATATAAATATGTATGTACATGGATTTTTATTGAAAGTAATTGAATATAATCCCATGAAATAGAACCACATTTGGTTCATCAACATTAACTCACCATGAATATCACTCATTAAAACTAATGAATGGTTTTCCATGCAATCGAAAAAGGACCCTTCAACATGATCTCTTGAAGACAAAATTTTCTTTGAATATAATCTCTTGAATTTCTTAAAATGCCATTGAAAAAAAAAGAAGTGATTTGTGGCCATGAAACTCATCATTCATCAATTATCAACTTTATGAATTGATCCTAGCTCTAACAGATTTAAAAAAATTCTCACAATTACTCTAAGAGCTATTAAATTTTAATTTAAGGAGGCCTTCACAAGAAACCCTAGTTATTTTTAGAAAAATAGGCATAACTCATAACCACACTCTTATGATACCACCCCTTCCATATACTTGCATTATCAACACATGGAAGCACTTACATGCTTTCGTTGAGATTAAGAATTCATTATTTAAGCACACAATTGCTAGAAAGCTCCCTCACATGGTTGAGTGTAACACTATTTTAAGTCATTTACATTCATGCCTCTAGTAACGAGGTTGTGAATGTGCATGAACCAAGTTAGAGACATTTCACCAAATTAATTAAAACATTGGATACAAACTTGAAAGGAACATTAAAAGGATTAATTTATGAAGAGGAATCTAGCTTATGATGCGTTTGAGTATGTAACTAACATGAATGCAAGCAAATGTTCAACCAATGATTTAATGATACCAATATGCTACCAAACTAGCATCATGCAAAAGACAACACTTTCCATTGGGGAAGTTGGTCTAAATTTTAAAAGGACGTCACATTTTTTTTAAAACATAGGGCTAGTTGAGGCCTCAATAAGTTCATAAGGAGGAAAATCTTCCACTTATATCTTAAATTTACAATACCTTTTGAATATTAATATATTAGTTGAGTAAAATTGAATTAATCAAACTTTTGATCATACTAAAAGGATTATGGTTTTCCATGCTCATGAAATGAAACAATATTATCTTACACCCTCTTCATACATGATGCATGCTTTATCTTGCTTCTCATAGTTTTTATTTTTCTTGTTTGAAGGATTTCCCTTCATGATTGAAATAGACTCCATGAAATTTTTCTATTGCTCCACTCAATTTTCATTAAGAGAAAATTTTCATTAAAGAAAATGTTTCTATTGCTCAACCCAATTTTCATTAAGGGAAAATTTTCATTAAAGGAAATATTATTTTAGATGATAGTGGAATTATTGTTTATATTATTCCCAAAGTGGCATAGTAGGACACTCAGCCACAGAATTAGGACACTTGGTGACGCAACACGAGTTGCTCCTGCTCCTCCAAACTCGTCTGCTCTCAGGATCATTTTAAATTCCCTTTCTGCTGAGCCAAATTGGCTCTTTTGATTCGTCTCGGGAATCACTGTGCAAATACCCGATCCACAGGTCCTTCACATTCACCCGCACGGTCTCGGCAGCTAATCGTGGTTATCAACGAGTTACTATCGGGATTCGGGGTTTCGCGGTTCATGCGATCGAGAGTCACTACACTCTCGAATCCCCGATTCGCGACTAGTACCTTCCCTGTATGCGCTACCCTCCGGGCTCAGCTCGTGGTCCATATGACCATCCCAATAAGACCTCAGCCTTATGTTTATCTATCGGGGTTTCAATCCTGAATTTCCCGATGAGTCCTTTTTCCTTGGCCCCTCCTGGCTAGGCTCCTTCCTCGTATGACCCGTCAACCCACGTGACCGTATCCTTCCCTCCTTTATCGAGACTTCAGAGTTCGCGAGTTTACAATGCGAAGAACTCCCACTCCTGGAATCTCCGATTCCTGATCTCCGATGTCACCTGGCATTGACCGTTGTAAGGTTTGACCTCCTGCCACTTGTCTTATACTCTGGCGCTTATGGCCCACACTCTTTATGGTGACACGGAGTGACACCTGTCCTCCACTAGCAACCGCGGTCCCACCTGCCACGTCACTTTGGGATTTCGTCGATCACGAACCCGGGATACAAGTGTTCCTTGAGGTTGGAAACCTCGAATGCCGATATGCCGATGCTCTGGATTCGTGCCACCTGTCCCTGCTCTGATCAACGGCCTCGATTGATTCGGGAAATCACCGGTCGTGACAGACAAAGAGTTGAACTCTTGCCTCCGGAAAACACCGAATGTCGAAACCTCGAGGTCCGACTTCAAGGGATCCTTTGACGCGTGTCCCACAAATCGACGGCTCCCGTTGATTCCGGAAATCGCTATTCGCGATTCCAAAAGGTATGAACCTCACACTTCGATGAAAGACAAATTTCGAATCCCGATCTTCCGGGATCTGGTGCCACCTGTCCCGTGGAATCAACGGTTCTGATCAATTCAGGAAATTGGCACTCGCGATTTCAATGAGCACGAGACTCTTACTTCGATAAATGCCGAAGCCCGATATGTCGATACGCGACGGATCTTGGTTCCTCCTGCACCTCTGGTTAACTCCCGCGCAACTTCTCCATGATCGAATGCTTAACGGGACTTCGCGATTCTGCTCCGCGAACCTCGACCGTTGATCTTCCTCTTAAGAATTCTTCTTGCTCCCAAATCTCGATTCTGTTCACGCTCCTCCTGGGTCTGTTCCCAAAGTCTCCCCCACGGAACTACCCCTCCTGAGCTTTGTTCCTCTGACTCCTTCCGAGAACTCTCACACACTCCTTCAACGGAATGTTGCTGCACTACTTGTCCTCGGTGTCCAATCACTCTCCAAGTGTTGGATCTTCTGGATTCTTGATGCTTCTTCTCCTCTGTGGACCATCAACATGAGTCCCGTTGACACTAGTAAAAGCGTTACCCTTCCTGAGCTTCCGTCCTGTAGCTTCGACCTCTACAGAAACTCAGTTCTTTTTCTCTTTCTCCTGCAGATGGAGAATACAATGCCTTCGAGGCTCGCCTGCTCCAGCAACCACGGTGCTATCTCTCCTGAGCTTTGTGTAAGTACTCAGATCCCTTGGGGATTTTGTTCTTCCTTCTCCCTCAGATGGAGAATCTCAATGCCTTCCTGGCCGTCTCCCAACTCAAGCAACCTATTGCTGAGTACTCTGGGTATCCAGTAACCCAGTAAAAGCTCCCTCAGTGGATGCTTCCTCCAGGTAATAGAACTCACGGAGTTCTTTTCTCCTGTGCCATCTGCACACTTACTCAACACCCTCCTGGCAGAGTCTCTTCTCCCACAGAACATTCAGTAGTTCTGGGTTCCTATGCACCTTTTGCACTTGCTCAATGCCCTCCTGGCAGAGCCCCTCAGGATCCTCAGTGATTATGGTATTTCCTTAAGAACTCAGAGTAGAGTTCTTTCTCCCTCTGTGCACTCCTGTACATACGCTTGATACCTTCTTGGTAGAGCTCCTATAGAACTCCCAGTAAAGGTTCTGTCCACAACAGTGTCTCAGCTACAATGCCTTGACTATTGAGGTGTTCAGCAACCCCAAAAGTCCTCCTTCGGTATGAGTTGTTGACTTCAACGCTTGTGCTCTTAGCATGTCTTTGTTTGACTCCTTCGAGTTCAGAAGTGCCTCCCCAGTGCATTGATATTCAGAGTCTCAGCACTCTGTCACGCCTCATGGCATGAAACCCCAAAGACCTCTCAAACATGAAATCAAACCAAACCCCTGCAAAGGCATAATAACAATACACAATTGCACCATATATTGAACATACACATACAGACATGCATATAATGATAGATTGGTGCAAGAAAAACTGCTCTGTATTAATAATGGCAAATGCCTGTATATTTGACAAGATGTTCTTGAGCTCTCCCCAGCTCTACATGCATTTTTATCTACATGTACCACTCTTCTTCCCAAAATGAGATCTCCCTATCTCTTTTACCTAAGGTGCTCTCAGCGCTTCCCTCCAGGTACACCTACCCTATTCAATTACAATGAAATGGGGCTGTCTAGTCCAAAATCAGACCTAGATCTCAGCCAATCTACAATAAAGGTCGATCCTATCTAATGCCTGCGCAAAGGCATGGATTTCCTGGCTCAATAGCCTAAGCACATTAAATTACATTCAATACAAATTCAAAATGAGGCTGGGCCTCCTTTTCAGCACATGAATGAGTGTGCGCTGACGTGGTTGACTGGTTGGCATGGAGAGATTCTCCTACATCATACTCCACAGCTGCAAAAATCATGAGCTCATGCTCATGAGCTTCCCCTGTAGCTTGTTGGAGTCCACCTGGGTCCCAACAAGTCTTTGGAGCTTTTCACTTGCTCCATTCTGCTACTGCTGCTTCCGCTGCGCTGCTGTTGCTGTCTTTCCACCTAGCTTCTCTTCGCTGGTAATCTGCGCTGACGTCAGCATCAGCCTTCTGATGTCCTCTATCTCCCGGTCCAGCTGTTCCTGTGGCTGGTTTAGGGTTTGCAGTCTCCTCAGCTGCAAAAGATTTTGGCCATTGGACAGATCATCATGATCTCCCATGCCATATTATTCATCTGTCTCCAACCTCACCTGTTGGATGTGCATGCCCTGCACTTTCACCCTTTCTTCTAGGGCTTGAATCTGCTCCCACATCTCAGTGAGACATATGCTTTCTGTGTCTCCTTCTGCTTCTGCAACCTCCCATGTTGCATTGGTTTCAACTTCATGGCTAAAAATGCTGAGCCATTCCTCAGAATGCTCCTCTTCCTTTTCATCTTCTTCAGCTGTCAGCTTCAGTGCTGCAGATCTCTCAGTTTCCTGGCTAAATTCATTGAGACATTCCTTGAAATGCTCATTCTCTTTACCTTCTGCTGCAAACTCCCCTGTTGCAGTCTTTTCAGCTACAATGATGAATATGTCGAGCCATTCCTTAGAATGCTCATCTTCTTCTTTTTCTTTTGCTGATGTTAGCCTCAGTGCTACAGCTCTTTCAGCTTGCTGGCTGAAATCATTGAGATGTTCCTCAGAACACTCATTCTTCTCTTCATCTGCTTGGGCAGTCTCAGATACCTAATCCAATTTCCTTTCTTTTCTGATAGTCATCTCCTGCGGTGACTGTTCTGCTGCTACTGCTATATCTGCAACTGAATTTTCTGTCCCCTCCTGGGCAGATGGTAGGAATACTTGTATTCCCCCAACCATCAGAATATCATTCTGACCTTCCTCCTCTCCTGTCAACTTCATCTGCTGATATTCTTGCGAGCTTATATGCTCTGTCAGCTCTCCTGGCTGAGTTTGAATTTTCAAATCATCCCTGCCCATCTGGCCATATGGGATGCTTTCACTGCTGCTTCCATGGAAGATTATGAGATCAACCGATCCCATCTTCATCAGCAAACTTTGCTGAATTGAACTCTCCCTTGAGTCCAAGAGACTCTCAGATAGTCTCAATTTTTCATCCCTTCCCTCTAGGCAGCTTAGTACGCTTCCATTGCCCTCTTGGCAGTCTTCAATGCTTTCACTGCCCTCCTGGCAGTCTTCGAGACCTCGCAGAGATCTCTGATCAACGCCCAGTTGGCCGTTTGAAATTCCTTGGCTGTCCTCACGACAGTCTTTGAGATCTTCAACTGATCCCAATTCGTTGCCCTCCTGGCAAACTAGAATTTCTTCCTTTCTGCCCAACCGGCAGTATTTGAAACCATCAGCTGATTCCAATTTATTCCAATCATCATCATCATCATCATCATCAAGACTTTTTCCTATCTCTGGCCAACAGTAACAAATCATGTTTTTTTCTGTGGCCCTGAGGTTCTCAGCATACCTCAGCCATCTTTTCAACAGCCTATGCTGTCTTATGACCATCAGCTGCTTGACTGGCCATTTCGCTTTTTCCTTCTCCATTGCCAATTCGCACAGTCGTCTCCTCCTCTTATCCTGTCGCATCCGCAATTCCATCTTCTCTATGTCTGCTTTTAATTCATAGAGATTTCTAGTCTCTTCTGCTTCCTCTGCAAGCTTTTCTGCCTTACTTTTATTTCTATGGACTTCAGTAGTCATTTTGCTGTGTCTACCTGTCCCCTCGACAGATCTGTTGTTGTCACTCCAGCAATCCCGAGTGGTCAGCTTCATCTTCTCACAGTCCTGCTGACTGTCTATGGACTACTGCCTACCTACAAGCAAGCCCTCACAGAGTCCTCCAGTGCTCTGTCTTCTGCCACTCTCCTCTGTCCGCAATATACGAACATATTTCCAGCTCTGATACCACTTGACACAACACGAGTTGCTCCTGCTCCTCCAAACTCGTCTGCTCTCAGGATCGTTTTAAATTCCCTTTCTGCTAAGCCGAATTGGCTCTTTTGATTCATCTCAGGAATCACTGTGAAAATACCCGATCCACAGGTCCTTCACATTCACCCGCACGGTCTTGACAGCTAACCGTGGTTATCAACGAGTTACTATCGGGGTTCGGGGTTTCGTGGTTCACACGGTCGAGAGTCACTACACTCTCGAATCCCCAATTCGCGACTAGTACCTTCCCTGTATGCGCTGCCCTCCGGGCTCAGCTCGTGGTCCATATGACCATCCCAATAAGACCTTAGCCTTATGTTTATCTATCGGGGTTTCAATCCTGAATTTCCCGATGAGTCCTTTTTCCTTAGCCCCTCCTGGCTAGGCTCCTTCCTCGTATGACCCGTCAACACACATGACCGTATCCTTCCCTCCTTTATCGGGACTTCGGAGTTCGCGAGTTTACAATGCGAAGAACTCCCACTCCTGGAATCTCCGATTCCTGATCTCCGATGTCACCTGGCATTGACCGCTGTAAGGTTTGACCTCCTGCCACTTGTCTTATACTCTGGCGCTTATGGCCCACACTCTTTATGGCGACACGGAGTGACACTTGTCCTCCACTATCAACCGCGGTCCCACCTGCCACGTCACTTCAGGATTTCGTCGATCACGAACCCGGGATACAATTGTTCCTTGAGGTTGGAAACCCCGAATGCCGATATGCCGATGCTCTGGATTCGTGCCACCTGTCCTTGCTCTGATCAACGGCCTCGATTGATTCGGGAAATCATCGGTCGTGACAGACAAAGAGTTGAACTCTTGCCTCTGGAAAACACCGAATGTCGAAACCCCGAGATCCGACTTCAAGGGATCCTTTGACGCGTGTCCCACAAATCGACGGCTCCCGTTGATTCGGGAAATCGCAATTCGCGATTCCAAAAGGTATGAACCTCACACTTCAACAAAAGACGAATGTCGAATCCCGATATTTTGGGATCTCATGCCACCTGTCCCGTGGAATCAATGGTTCTGATCAATTCGGGAAATCGGCACTCACGATTTCAACGAGCATGAGACTCTTACTTCGCCAAATGCTGAAGCCCGATATGCCAATACGCGACGGCTCTTGGTTCCTCCTGCACCTCTGGTTAACTCCCTTGCAGCTTCTCCATGATCGAATGGTTAACGGGACTTCGCGATTCTGCTCCGCGAACCTCGACCGTTGATCTTCCTCTTGAGAATTCTTCCTTCTCCCAAATCTCGATTCTGTTCACGCTCCTCCTGGGTCTGTTCCCAAAGTCTCCCCCACGGAACTACCCCTCCTGAGCTTTGTTCCTCTGAATCCTTCCGAGACCTCTCACGCACTCCTTCAACGGAAGGTTGTTGCACTACTTGTCCTCGACGTCCAATCACTCTCCAAGTGTTGGATCTTCTGGATTCTTGACGCTTATTCTCCTCTGTGGACCATCAACATGAGTCCCGCTGACACTAGTAAAAGCGTTACCCTTCCTGAGCTTCCGTCCTGTAGCTTTGACCTCTACAAAAACTCGATTCTTTTTCTCTTTCTCCTGCAGATGGAGAATACAATGCCTTCGAGGCTCGCCTGCTCCAGCAACCACGGTGCTGTCTCTCCTGAGCTTTGTGTAAGTACTCAGATCCCTTGTGGATTTTGTTCTTCCTTCTCCCTCAGATGGAGAACCTCAATGCCTTCCTGGCCGTCTCCCAACTCAAGCAACCTATTGCTGAGTACTCTGGGTATCCAGTAACCCAGTAAAAGATCCCTCAGTGGATGCTTCCTCCAGGTAATAGAACTCACGGAGTTCTTTTCTCCTGTGCCATCTGCACACTTACTCAACACCCTCCTGGCGGAGTCTCTTCTCCCACAGAACATTCAGTAGTTCTGGGTTCCTATGCACCTTTTGCACTTGCTCAATGCTCTCCTGGCAGAGCCCCTCGTGATCCTCAGTGATTCTGGTATTTCCTTAAGAACTCATAGCAGATTTCTTTCTCCCTCTGTGCACTCCTATACATACGCTCGATACCTTCTTGGTAGAGCTCCTACAGAACTCCCAGTAAAGGTTCTGTCCACAACAGTGTCTCAGCTACACTGCCTTGACTATTGAGGTGTTCAGCAACCCCAAAAGTCCTCCTTCGGTATGAGTTGTTGATCTCAACGCTTGTGCTCTCAGCATGTCTTTGTCTGACTCCTTCGAGTTCAGAAGTGCCTCCCCAGTGCACTGATATTCAGAGTCTCAGCACTCTGTCACGCCTCATGGCATGAAACCCCAAAGACCTCTCAAACCTGAAATCAAACCAAACCCCTGCAAAGGCATAATAACAATACACAATTGCACCATATATTGAACATACACATACAGACATGCATATAATGACAGATTGGTGCAGGAAAAACTGCTCTGTATTAATAATGGCAAATGCCTGTATATTTTACAAGATGTTCCTGAGCTCTCCCCAGCTCTACATGCATTTTTATCTACATGTACCACTCTTCTTCCCAAAATGAGATCTCCCTATCTCTTTTACCTGAGGTGCTCTCAACGCTTCCCTCCAGGTACACCTACCCTATTCAATTACAATGAAATGGGGCTGTCTAGTCCAAAATCGGACCTAGATCTCAGCCAATCTACAATAAAGGTCGATCCTATCTAATGCCTGTGCAAAGGCATGGATTTCCTAGCTCAACAGCCTAAGCACATTAAATTACATTCAATACAAATTCAAAATGAGGCTGCGCCTCCTTTTCAGCACATGAATGAGTGTGCGTTGACGTGGTTGAATGGTTGGCATGGAGAGATGCTCCTGCATCATACTCCACAGCTGCAAAAATCATGAGCTCCTACTCATGAGCTTCCCCTGTAGCTTGTTGGAGTCCACCTGGGTCCCAAACAAGTCTTTGGAGCTTTTCACTTGCTCCATTCTGCTGCTGCTGCTTCCGCTGCGTTGCTGCTGCTGTCTTTCCACCCAGCTTCTCTTCGCTGGTAATCTGCGCTGACCTCAGCATCAACCTTCTAGTGTCCTCTATCTCCCGGTCTAGCTGTTCTTGTGGCTGGTTTAGGGTTTGCAGTCTCCTCAGCTGCAAAAGATTTTGGCCATTGGACAGATCATCACGATCTCCCATGCCATCTTCTTCATTTGTCTTCAACCTCACCTGTTGGATGTGCATGCCCTGCACTTTCACCCTGTCTTCTAGGGCTTCAATCTGCTCCCACAGCTCAGTGAGAGATATGCTCTCTGTGTCTCCTTCTGCTTCTGCAACCTCCCATGTTGCATTGGTTTCAACTTCATGGCTGAAAATGTTGAGCCATTCCTCAGAATGCTCCTCTTCCTTTTCATCTTCTTCGGCTGTCAGCTTCAGTGTTGCAGCTCTCTCAGTTTCCTGGCTGAATTCATTGAGACATTCCTCGAAATGATCATTCTCTTTACCTTCTGCTGCAAACTCCCTTGTTGCAGTCTTTTCAGCTACAATGCTGAATATGTCGAGCCATTCCTTAGAATGCTCATCTTCTTCTTTTTCTTTTGCTGTTGTTAGCCTCAGTGCTACAGCTCTTTCAGCTTGCTGGCTGAAATCATTGAGATGTTCCTCAGAACACTCATTCTTCTCTTCATCTACTTGGGAAGTCTCAGATACCTACTCCAATTTCCTTTCTTTTCTGATTGTCATCTCTTGCGGTGACTGTTCTGCTACTGCTGCTATATCTGCAACTGAATTTTTTTCCCCCTCCTGGGCAGATTGTAGGAATACTTGTATTCCCCCAACCATCAGAATATCGTTCTGAACTTCCTCCTCTCCTGTCAGCTTCATCTGCTGATCTTCTTGCGAGCTTATATGCTCTGTCAGCTCTCCTGGCTGAGTCTGAATTTTCAAATCATCCCTGCCCATCTGGCCATATGGGATGCTTTCACTGCTGCTTCCCTGGCATATTATGAGGTCAACCGATCCCATCTTCATCAGCAACCTTTGCTGAATTGAACTCTCCCTTGAGTCCAAGAGACTCTCAGACAGTCTCAATTTTTCATCCCTGCCCTCGAGGCATCTTAGTATGCTTCTGTTTCCCTCTTGGCAGTCTTCAATGCTTTCACTGCCCTCCTAGCAGTCTTCGAGACCTCGCAAAGATATCTGATCAACGCCCAATTGGCCGTTTGAAATTCCTTGGTTGTCCTCACGACAGTCTTTGATATATTCAACTGATCCCAATTCGTTTCCCTCCTGGCAAACTGGAATTTCCTCCTTTCTACCCAATCGGCAGTATTTGAAACCATCAGCTGATTCCAATTTATTCCAATCATCATCATCATCATCATCATCATCAAGACTTTTTCCTGTCTCTGGCCAACAGTAACAAATCATGTTTTTTTCTGTGGCCCTGAGGTTCTCAGCATACCTCAGCCATCTTTTCAACAACCTACGCTGTCTTATGACCATCAGCTGCTTGACTGGCCATTTCGCTTTTTCCTTCTCCATGGGCAATTCGCACAGTCGTCTCCTCCTCCTATCCTGCCGCATCCGCAGTTCCATCTTCTCTATGTCTCCTTTTAATTCATAGAGCTTTCTAGTCTCTTATGCTTCCTCTGCAAGCTTTTCTGCCTTACTTTTCTTTCTATGGCCTTCAGTAGCCATTTTGTTGTGTCTACCTTTCCCCTCGACAGATCTGTTGTTGTCACTCCAGCAATCCCAAGTGGTCAGCTTCATCTTCTCACAGTCCTGCTGACTGTCTATGGACTGCTGCCTACCTGCAAGCAAGCCCTCACAGAGTCCTCCAGTGCTCTGTCTTCTGCCACTCTCCTCTATCCGCAATATATGAATAGATTTCTATCTCTGATACCACTTGACGCAACACGATTTGCTCCTGCTCCTCCAAACTCGTTTTCTCTGAGGATCGTTTTAAATTCCCTTTCTGCTGAGCCGAATTGGCTCTTTTGATTCGTCTCAGGAATCACTGTGCAAATACCCGATCCCCGGGTCCTTCACATTCACTCGCATGGTCTCGACAACTAACCGTGGTTATCAACGAGTTACTATCGGGGTTCGGGTTTTCGCGGTTCACGCGGTCGAGAGTCACTACACTCTCGAATCCCCAATTCGCGACTAGTACCTTCCCTGTATGCACTGCCCTCCGAGCTCAGCTCATGGTCCATATGACCATCCCAATAAGACCTCAGCCTTATGTTTATCTATCGGGGTTTCAATTGTGAATTTCTCGATGAGTCATTTTTCCTTAGCCCCTCCTGGCTAGGCTCCTTCCTCGTATGACCTGTCAACCCACGTGACCGTATCCTTCCCTCCTTTATCGGGACTTCAGAGTTCGCGAGTTTATAATGCGAGGAAATCCCACTCCTGGAATCTCTGATGTCACCTGGCATTGACCGCTGTAAGGTTTGACCTCCTGCCACTTGTCTTATACTCTGGCACTTATGGCCCACACTCTTTATGGCAACACAGAGTGACACCTATCCTCCACTAGCAACCGCGGTCCCACCTGCCACGTCACTTTGGGATTTCGTCAATCACGAACCCGGGATACAAGTGTTCCTTGAGGTTGGAAACCCCGAATGCCGATATGCCGATGCTCTGGATTCGTGCCACCTGTCCCTGCTCTAATCAATGGCCTTGATTGATTCAGGAAATCACTAGTTGTGACAGACAAAGAGTTGAACTCTTGCCTCCGGAAAATACTAAATGTTGAAACCCCGAGGTCCGACTTCAAGGGATCCTTTGACGCATGTCCCACAAATCAATGGCTCCCGTTGATTCGGGAAATCACTATTTGCGATTCCAAAAGGTATGAACCTCACACTTCAACAAAAGCCGAATGTCGAATCCCGATCTTCCGGGATCTCGTGCCACCTGTCCCGTGGAATCAACGGTTCTGATCAATTCGGGAAATCGACACTCGTGATTTCAACGAGCACGAGACTCTTACTTCGCCAAATGCCGAAGCCTGATATGCCGATACACGATGTCTCTTGGTTCCTCCTGCACCTCTGGTTAACTCTCGCGCATCTTCTCCATGATCGAACGGTTAACGGGACTTCGCAATTCTGCTTCGTGAACCTCGACTGTTGATCTTCCTCTTGAGAATTCTTCTTGCTCCCAAATCTTGATTCTGTTCACGCTCCTCCTGGGTCTGTTCCCAAAGTCTCCCCCATGGAACTACCCCTCCTGATCTTTGTTCCTCTGACTCCTTCCGAGACCTCTCACGCACTCCTTCAACGGAAGGTTGCCGCACTACTTGTCCTCGGCGTCCAATCACTCTCCAAGTGTTGGATCTTCTGGATTCTTGACGCTTCTTCTCCTCTGTGGAACATCAACGTGAGTCCCGCTGACACTAGTAAAAGAGTTACCCTTCCTGAGCTTCCATCCTGTAGCTTCAACCTCTACAGAAACTCAGTTCTTTTTCTCTTTCTCCTGCAGATGGAGAATACAATGCCTTCGAGGCTCGCCTGCTCCAGCAACCACGATGTTGTCTCTCCTGAGCTTTGTGTAAGTACTCGGATCCCTCGAGGATTTTGTTCTTCCTTCTCCCTCATATGGAGAATCTCAATGCCTTCCTGTCCGTCTCCCAACTCAAGCAACCTATTGCTGAGTACTTTGGGTATCCAGTAACCCAGTAAAAGCTCCCTCAGTGGATGCTTCCTCCAGGTAATAGAACTCACGGAGTTCTTTTCTCCTGTGCCATATGCACACTTACTCAACACCCTCTTGGCGGAGTCTCTTCTCCCACAGAACATTCAGTAGTTCTGGGTTCCTATGCACCTTTTTCACTTGCTCAATGCCCTCCTGGCAGAGCCCCTCAGGATCCTCAGTGATTCTGGTATTTCTTTAAGAACTCATAGCAGAGTTCTTTCTCCCTCTGTGCACTCCTGTACATACGCTCGATACCTTCTTGGTAGAGCTCCTACAGAACTCCCAGTAAAGGTTCTGTCCACAACAGTGTCTCAGCTACACTGCCTTGACTATTGAGGTGTTCAGCAACCCCAAAAGTCCTCCTTTGGTATGAGTTGTTGACTTCAACGCTTGTGCTCTCAGCATGTCTTTGTCTGACTCCTTCGAGTTCAGAAGTGACTCCCTAGTGCACTGATATTCAGAGTCTCAGCACTCTGTCATGCCTCATGGCATGAAACCCCAAAGACCTCTCAAACCTAAAATCAAACCAAACCCCTGCAAAGGCATAATAACAATACACAATTGCACCATATATTGAACATACACATACAGACATGCATATAATGACAGATTTGTGCAGGAAAAACTGCTCTGTATTAATAATGGCAAATGCCTGTATATTTTACAAGATGTTCCTGAGCTCTCCCCAACTCTACATGCATTTTTATCTACATGTACCACTCTTCTTCCCAAAATGAGATCTCCCTATCTCTTTTACCTAAGGTGCTCTCAGCGCTTCCCTCCAGGTACACCTACCCTATTCAATTACAATGAAATGGGGCTGTCTAGTCCA
>ML817566.1:84279-98193 GCA_009831015.1 Picea engelmannii
CATTGAAGAGGGTTAGGGAGCAAGGAAAATAAATAAGAAATGGAAATTTTAGTTCACATAGAAAAGGATTCAATCCTACTGATCTAGGAGAAAAAAATGAGGGAGCAAGAAGCTCTCCAAGACTTTCAACACATATGGAAAAAAATCAATGGCATGGTAATTAGTTTGAGAGGGGAATCAAGGTGGGTATGCACCCTCTATAATTCAGAAGTATTCTAGGTAGTAGATATCATAATGACAGCACAACAACTACTGGTGAAATTGAATCACCTACCCTCATGTATGTCTTTTCTCATTGTAAAAGTTTATTTTCCAAATAATTATTGGGAAAAAATGGAATGTTGAGATTTGTTGTTGGGCGTGGCAAACAAAGGATCCGTTCAAAAGTGTATTATAATTGGAGACTTTAATACTACATTTAATTTGAAATAAAAAAGAGGGGATTCCATTGTTCGCGACACTTATCCTAAAAAGATGGAATATCTGATCTCAACCCGAGATTTGATTGATGTCCCCCATAGAAAATGGAATTAAACCTGGAATAATAGGAGAGATGGATAAGGCCACATTGTTTTTAGGTTGGACCATTTCCTTATTAGTAGCTCTTTTTGAAATTTTTGGAGTCCTTTTCCTCCTCTATTATTCCATGGGCTAGTTCATACCATCATCGTGTTACACTCTCTGTTGAAAGAGAAGAAAATTTGGTTCCTATTTCATTTAGGTTTAACCCTTTCTTGTTTGAAGAGCATGAATTTTATCCCTTGGTCTATCATTCTTCGAGTCAGTGGATCATAGGCTCCCTGGTGCAGATATGGGAACAGACGTTAAAGGAAACAAAATCAACAATGAAATCTTTGGAAAACATTTACCCTTCGCCTGAGCACATGGAAGTTCTAAAAAGAAAAGGAAAGATAGAAGAATTACAAGATAAAATGGAGAGAAAGGAGGTGAACCCATAAATATTAATGGAATAACAAGAAGCCTACCTTAAATATATCAAATATCTAAGGGATGAAGAGACTCTTTGGATATTAAAATAAATAATCGTATGGAATCATGAAGGGGATAAAAATACAACTTTATTCCACCTGCAGTCTAAATCCCGTCAATGGCACAATAAGGTGGATGAAATTAAAACTCAGTCGGGAGAAATTGTCTCAGAATTTGAAGATATCAAACAACTAGCATCCAAGCATTATGGAAACTTGTACTCAGAAGAAGGGAATCTAGATGAGGAGATGTGTGCACAATTTATATCTCATATTATGGAAAACGAATTACAGAGAGGGACAATGGGGAGTTAAATAAATTAATCACAGAAGAGAAATTTTTTGAAGCCATCAAGAAATTCAATCCAGATAAAACTCTAGGACCGTAATAAAAATGGGAAGTCATAAGTACAGATTTTATTACCGGATTTTCCTAGAACTAGTAAACAAAATGACTCAATTATGGTTATGGTTGACAAATTAAGTAAGGAATCACATTTCATACCTATGAAATCAACCTACAAATCTTTTAATATAGCATAAATGTTCATGAAGGAAATATTTAGGTTGCATGAAATCCCTAAAGTTATAATATCTAATAGAGATGTTAAGTTTACTGCAAATTTTGGGAAGGATTTACTTAAAGGGTTACACACCCAAACAAACTTCAATATTTCTTATCATCTGCAAACGGATGGACAAACTGAAATAACTAACCATATTCTTGAAGACATGCTTAGAATGTATGTTATGGATAGACCTGGTAAATGGGAAGAATATTTGTACTTAGTTGAGTTTTCTTAATAATCATTATCAAGCTTCAACAAAACTTACTCCTTTTGAAATTTTATATGGTAGGAAATGTAATACACCCGTTTCATGGAGTAATCCTTTAAATATATTGATGATAGGACCATATATGTTAAAAGACATGGAACTAACAATGAAATGGGTACAACAATACCTGAGAGTAGATATGGATAGGAAATAAAATTATGTTGATGCAAAAAGGACTCCAAGAGAGTTCAATATTCGAGATCATGTGTATATTAGAGTTAAACCTAAAAAGAGTTCTTTAAGGTTGGGTAGGTATATACTAAGTTATAACCTAGATATTGTGGCCCATTCGAGATATTTTCTTGAATAAGACCTATATCTTATCAACTTGCACTTCAAGCTACGGTAAAAGTACATGATGTGTTTCACATTTCATTACTCAAAAAGTATATACATGACCCTACTCATGTTGCTGACTGGAAAATGATACAAGTGGAACCTGTGGGTGAGTTCCTAGTAGAGCCAGATCATATTCTCGATAAGAGGTAACTTAGACTCTGAAATCGATCCGTAGGATAGGTAAAGGTGAAATGGAAGTACCTTAGTCTAGAAGAGGCTACTTGGGAAATGGAAAGTAATATGTAGGAATAATATTCATTTCTGTTACAGAATGGTATTGATGGAAACTAGCTATCATCGAGGACGGTGATAAGTTCTAGGGGAGGTGTATGTGATACCCCACAACTTGTATTTTTAATTATTATTTCTATTATTTTTCTATTTTAGAATTTTAATTATTTTTTCGAAAGACAATTTTGTCGACTGACCAAAATTGAATTGTAAAACCTTATTATTTTATGAAAATAAACCCATGTGGAAAAAGAAGCACACGTTGAACCAACTGTTAAAGAGGGAGTTAGGAATCCAAAGAGGTTGGCCAACTGGAAACAGACTGATACAAGTTGTGGAATTAAATCAAATTCAAAAGGACACATTCCATATTTATAGGAAAATCTGTGAACATGTGTAAAATTGAATATGATAAGTGGTCATTGAGTAGGAGGCTCAAGACAAGTGTTACACATCCAAGGAAAAATTAAAGAAGTCATGAAAAGGAAATGGGATGCCATCCCAAGATGTGAATTGATAGCTCGAGAAGGATATGCACAAATTGACTTGACACAGTGAATTTTCAAAGATTACAGACAACAAGAAATAACTCAGAATTCTGCAAGAGGCCACGAAGGAAGCCCCTTGGATTTTGAAATTAGCTTGGGGGTGACATATGTTGATAGACACTCTAGTCTAAGGTTGGGAGGAACAGGGTCTTCAACTTGTGGTTTCCCCAAGTTCCAGGTTTTACTTATTTTCATGAATATGTTTTATCTAAATGTTTACTTTGTTTTGTTGTGTGTTATCGTGGCCAAAATCATTGGTTATAAAGAATAAATAGCAGTATTAGATTTAAATGAATTTTATATAGATGAATATCGTAATTTTCATACATAATTTTCTTACCATTAGTAAACCAATAAAACTCATAGGTAAAACCTAGTACTAAAACATATATTATCATATAGGAAACATGTATTGAAGAGACAGAGTTTCAACAAGTTAAAATGTATAAAATCAAAAGGAAATTGTTATAGATTAAACATATTCTAACCATATACATTTTATCTATTTAGAAAGGGAATCGTTATAGATTAAACACAATACACTCTCTCTATATATATATTCAAAACAAAATCATGATATATTGAAGAGAGTTTAATAAGTAATAACTACTTATAACATTACAGGGAAACAATGTGAATAAAGTGAGCTTAACAAAGAGATAAATAACGACTCATGAATAGAGTACATGATATTACGACATTGTAAAATGCAACAGTCGTAACTCACAAACCTCCTTGAATAATTATACAAAATTATTTTGGACGACTAGCTCGACCGAATGTAAAAACAGAGCAGTCACATGTTGTGATGCAAAACTTGAATATAGTTAAGGAATGGAACCCAAATACCTTTCTAAGAAAGGGTATTTATATGTCTCCATGGTACCATCCTCCTCGGTAACTACACCATCACATCAAACAAGTTAAAATGTTGTACAAAATCATGTAATCAATAAAAACTATACTTGCAAACAGAGAGGAACTTACCATGGTTATACAGAACACACTGGCATACCTTCTCATCACTTTTGAACCACACATGATATTACAAGGTTGTCGAATATATTATGGGTACCCCTCGCAACCATAAAAGGGACCCATCATTACTTAAATACGTAAGAATACAAATGTAAATCATTACGTAATTACATAATGTTAATAGAAAAAAACATTTCTATGTTGTCTGAAAGAAACATTCATTTTTAAAATGAGTCCTAACTAAGTTCAGGACAAATAAACGATTGGAAAATATTTTAATCATAAACCAGAATTATAATACCTATAGTAAATCCTTCTACTGTAACTCAGACCCTAGATTCATAGAATAACTAGGATTCGAACAATAAGTCCCTGAAGTCCAAGGGAAAAACCCTTCAGACCATAGGATAACCAGAAGCAAGATTCACCGCGTTCGAAATTACATCTTGTTACAAACACAACTTTATGTAGTAAAAATAAAGAACAAGAAGTCCGTCAACATAAATATTACCGAGACGTATTTAAAAAAACATGAAGAAATAACCCGAATGTGATCCGATAGTTTGAAATGGATCTGATGGTAATATAGAAGCATAAAACATGTGAATCATATAAGAAACCAAAACAAATAAACTAATGTTAAAATATATTACTAGTAAGGGATGTTTTCGACCAACCAACTGCAAGCCAACATGCCCCGACTCTTGCAAAAATATTTACACTCTAAAGTGAAACAAGGTTTTGAACAATCAGACTTCAATATTTTAACTCAAGGAACTCTCGAAAGATACACGAGGGTCCTGTAAAACCTTAAAAACTCTCAAGATGAGCGTAGTGCAGAGGAAACAAAACTAAGAAATGAGAAATGAGCCAAGTTAGGAATGGGTCATAAGGGTTAAGGTTTCGACAGGAAAAAGCCTAACACATGTAAGCGATATGACTCTACACGTATTATTCCTCAGGACAAGTGCTGAGGAAATATCCTCAAGATAGTAACCCCCACAGGTGGCGCATGCAGGGTCATCACATGTTAAATACACCATTTGATACATGGTTTAAACAAATGAAAGTTGGTGAGGAATTAAATTAGGAAACAATGCTCATACGAATTTAAATCCTCGTAAAACTATGCAATAAATCCACCTATATATGATTCGTCCTTCATATGCCAGGTGTTGTACATTGAAAACCATTAATTCAAGTTGTACATTGAAAACCCGTCAATACATATTATACATTGAAACCTGTTAATACATGTTATACCTTGAACTATACGATGAAACAATCTTATGTAGATTGGTTGATGTTTAATTAAGTTCGTTCATAAATGGAATACTTTAACAAGGTTAATATAATATGTCAAATCACATGAACGCGCATAAGGTATGATGCGTTTAAAAGTTATGATAACAATGATATAAGAGTCGAGTGGGAACATATAGCCACAATGGGGATAAAACAAACAAATAACCCTTGAAGAGGCCCTTATAAATGGCATTGATTATATCCTTAAATTATAAATGACTATATATATAACAATTATAATTATGAAACTTAGTAAAATCAAACATACATAGGTTATCAAATATCTAGTCTTAGTAAAATAATACTTAGGATAATATTTTAGAACTAAATTGTTAAGTATTGAGTGGTGACACTAATTATGGTACAGGATACTATAATAGGTGATGAGAAATTACGAAGGAACTTTTGGGATTTAATTAGTCTCCGTGGTTTCTTTGTGTAACAAAATAATGAAAGAATAGTGAGACTATCATATTATAAAGAAAGTAAAATTTATTTATATACGATAATTATAATGATGAGAAGTAAATAGATTATTATGGTTGAATATATATATATATATATATATATATATAAGAAAACAAAATTGGAATGGAAATTTGCGTATGTGACATAATGGTATCATACTTGTAGGTTACAACACTTAGCCTTTTTTATGGGCTTTATCATAGAAAAACAAAACATGCAAAATGTCTTCATTTTCTTCTTACCTATAGAAAGAAAAACAATTTGATTTTGAAGGAAAACGACAGAAGTATATGAGACTCAGGGAGAATAACCTCATCAAGAGAATCCTAAACAAGGGAATGTATGTCACAAACATCTCTGGGTGGATATGAATAATGACAGACATTCAAAAATTATAAATATAGTAACAGGTCTAAGAGAAGAACTAAAAACTATGAGAGAAGATAACGAAATAATTTTAAAGATTCATGAGGAACTAAATGCAATTCTACCAAAAAAATTGTGCAATCAAAATATTGATAAGAATAAAGGGAAGAATTCTAGCAACTCTAATATATCCCAACCAAAGAAGACAGAAATAAAATTGGAGTATCCAGAATCTGAGATAGAGTCGGTATATAAGGATATGGAAGACACTGAAACTTCTACTGAAAGTAGTTATAGTCATAAACAAAGTACCAAAAAGAAACCTAAACAACATGATGAAGTCATGGGATAATTTAAGAAGGTTAAACCACCAACCTTCAATGGGTAAGTGGAGACTGGTGAGGAAGCAGAGGCATGGCTCTTTGGTATGCAAAAATATTTTCAAATCTACAATTACTGAAGTGAGCTTAAATCCTTGATGCCTATCTACAATCTAACAAAAAAAACAAGACATATGGTGGAAAGATATAAAAAGAGTAAAAAGTATTAAGGAAATGAAAACCACCTTGAAAAAATTTAAGAGATATTTTAAGAAACAATACCTGTCTAAATAATATTATGAGGGTAAAGCCAAGGAGTTCTATGAACTAAAAATGGGAAATCTTACAATGAAATATTTATGTAGTAAGTTTATGAGTTTATTGCATTATGTGTGTTACATTGTGGATGAAAAACCAAAGATTCAACTATTCTTGATTTTCCTATCTAGTTATTATAAGGATCTAATTGAGTTTGATAACCCAAAAACATTGGAAGAAACCATGAGGAAAGCTAAACTTTTCTTTGAGAAGTATAGAAATAGAAATGAGAATTCTAAGAATTGGAATGGGAAAAAGGTTGATAGGTTTGACCCTAAGAAGAAAGGGGGAGCTTACTCTAATTTAAATGCTGATAAGATATTTCATGGAGGTAATAAGTTCATAACATGTAAACCTTTCAATCAACCTGAAATTAAGGGTACCAAAACATCAACCTTCTTCAATAAAGAAACTGCCCAAAAAGAGACAGTAAAATGTTGGGAATGCAGTGGTCCTAATTACTATAAATGTATTCTTCTCGGGAAGAAGGGAAATAACAATGTGGAAACATTATAGTAAGCAATTACAGTTTGTGATCTGGCAAGATCTACCCCAAAAATCAATGCAGCCATGGATGGTAGAAATTTAAGGTATGATATATAATCAACCAATTATTGTTTTAATTGATCCAGGCGCTAGTTTAAGTTACATTTCACCAAGAGTTGTATAAATATGTAAGTTACATAAGGAAAAGTTTGAAAAATATTAGTTAGTACAATTAGTTGTACAAGGACTAAAAGGAGAATTACAAATGTTGTTAAAAGTTGTGAACTTGGCATGAATGAATTAAGAACACAGATAGAATTAAACATATTACCTTTAGGATCTTATGATGTGCTAATCGGTATGGATTGGTTGGAAGATTTTAATGTGGCCTTAGATTGTTACAATAAAACATTTACCTGTGGATATGAGAGAGGTAACATTATAAAAATTAAAGGAGTATCAATACCTATTAGTATTAGAGAAATAACATCCTTACAAGTAGAAAGATGCATCCGAAAAGGGTGTAAACTACTTGTTGTACACATAAATTATAATGAAAAAGAGGAAAGTAATAATGATTTAGATAACTTTCCAATATTGCAGGAATTTCAGATTGTATTCCAAGGTATTCCCGAAATACCTCCTAAGAGAGAAATAAATTTCTCCATAGACCTGATACCTGGAGTAATACCTGCCTGAAAGGATCCTTATAGGATGAATATCCTAGAGTTAAATGAACTAAAAATTAAATTGAAAGAATTGATAGATAAATAATATATCCGACCAAGTGTGTCTCCATGGGGAGAACCAGTATTGTTTGTTAGAAATAAATATGGGACATTACATATCCGTATTGATTATAGACAACTTAATAAAATGAATATTACAAATATATATCCATTACCTCGTATCGATGATCTGTTTGATCAAGTACAGGGAGTTACAATATTTTATAAGATTGACTTATGCTCTAGTGATCATCAAGTTAGGATAAAAGATGAAGATATTTATAAAAAAACATTCAGAACAAGGTACAAATATTACAAATTTTTCGTAATAGCTTTTGGGATGACTAATGCCCCAACCTCTTTCATGTGATTGATGAACAATATTTTGAGTAAATGTCTAGATACCTTTTTTATTGTCTTTATAAAAGATATAGTCATATATTCAAAGGATGAAAAGGAGAATGAATAACATTTAAGAATAGTATTACAGGTACTAAGATAAAAAAAAAAATCATATGCAAAACTAAGTATGAGTTTTATAAAGATCAAATTCAGTATTTGGGACATGTAATTTTCAAAGAATGTTTAGCAGTTGACCTAGAAAAAATAAAGGATATAATGAATTGCTCTGAACCTAAGGATGTTTCAGACATAATATCCTTTATGGGTATAACTGGCTATTATCGAAAGTTTATAGAAGGGTTTTGTAAGATTGAAAATCCTATAACATGGTTACAAAAGAAAGAAACTAAATTCATCTGGTCTGAGAAATGTCAAGTAAGTTTTAACAAATTAAAACAACTCTTAACTACAACTCCTATATTAAATTTGGGAGACCTAGATAAATACATTTTAGTATGTACGGATGCATGCCACGAAGGGCTTGGAGGAGTGCTAATGCAAGAAAACCATGTAATAGCTTATGAATCTTAGAAATTAAAGAAACACAAAGAAAATTATGTAAAACATGATTGGTAATTAGCTGCAATAATACATGCATTAAATATGTGGCAGAATTATCTGGTAGGATCAAAATTCTTACTATTGATCGATAACATCACCCTAAAATATATGTTTGATAAAAAAAAATTGAATGCTCGCCAAGCAAGGTTTTTATCTTTCTTAAGTGAATATGATTTTGAGATAAAACACATTAAGGGAAAAAAAAATAAAGTGGAAAATGCATTAAGTAGTCATGCAAACCTGATCTATACATTTGCTAGGAGTAACTACAAAACAAATTTAGAAGAAAGGGTAAGGTTAGCAACTGAAAAGACCCAAAATATCAAAATATTAAGTTAAAGATTGTTAATAATCCAGTAGGAATAGGAGAGTCATATTTTATATTATAAAAAATTGGACTGTTAATGTATAAAAATAGATTATATGTACCAAAATCTAATGAAATTAAGCTATTAATTTTAGATGAGCTACATAAGAAACCATATTCTGGACACCCAGGTTGCCATAAATTAATTACTATGCTAATTAGAAAGGAATTCTATTGGCCAAATATGAAAGGTGAAAAAATAGAATATCTAGCTAGATGCTTGGAGTGTCAACAGGTTAAGGCTGAACACCAAAATACAGTTGGACTATTGTAGCCCTTACCCATTCCAACATTGAAATGGGAAGTGATAAGTATGGATTTTATTACTGGATTTCCTAGAAGTAGTAAACAAAACGAATCAATTATGGTTGTGGTTGATAAGTTAAGTAAGGAAACACATTTCATACATGTGAAATCAACCTACAAAGCTATTAATATAACATAAATATTCATGAAGGGAATATTGAGGTTGCATGGAATCCCTAAAGTTATAATATTTGATAGAGATGTTAAGTTTACTGAAAAATTTTGGAAGGATTTATTTAAATGTTTACATACCAAATTGAACTTTAGTACTACTTCTCATTCACAAACGGATGGACAAACTGAAAGAACTAGCTAGATTGTTGAAGACATGATTACAATGTATGTTATGAACATAACTGGTAAATGGGAAGCATATTTGTACTTAGTTGAGTTTTCTTATAATAATCATTATCAAGATTCAACAAAACTTAGTCCTTTTGAAATTTTAAATGGTAGAAAATGTAATACAGATGTTTCATGGAGTAATCCTGTAAATAGATTGATGATAGGACTAGATATGTTAAAAGACATGGAAATAACAGTGAAACAAGTACAACAAAACCTGAAAGTAGCTCATGACAGGAAAGCAAGTTATGTTGATGCAAAAAGGAATCCAAGAGAGTTCAATATTGGATATCATGTGTATATTAGAGTTAAACCTAAAAATAGTTCTTTATGGCTAGGTAGGTATACTAAGTTAGCACCTAGATATTGTAGTCCATTTGAGATACTTCCTCGAATAAGACTTGTATCTTATGAACTTTCATTTCGAGCTATGGTAAAAGTACATTATGTGTTTCACTTTTGATTACTAAAAACGTATATGCATGACCCTACTCATGTTGTTGATTGGAAAATGATACAGGTGGAACTCGTGGGTGAGTTCTCAGTAGAGCCGGATCATGTTCTCGAAAAGAGGGAAAATACACTCTGAAATCGAGTCGTAAGACACGTAAAGGTGCAATGGAAGCACCTTAGTCCAAAAGAGGCTACTTGGGAAATGGAAGGTAAAATGTGGGAAGCATATCCATTTTTTTTCCAAAGTGGTATTGATGGAAACTAGCTATCACCAAGGATGATGATAAGTTTCGAGGGGGTGTGTATGTGATACCTCAAAACTTGAATTTTTAATTATTATTTCTATTATTGTTTTTATTTTACCATTTTAATTATTTTTTCGAAAGACAATTTTGTTGATTCACCAAAATAGAATTGTAAAACCTTATTATTTTATGAAAATAAACACATGTGGAAAAAGGGGCATGCATTGAAGCAAATAATAAAGAGGGAGTTAGGAATCCAAAGGGGTTGGCCAAGTGGCAGTAGACTGAGACAATATGTGGAGTTAACTCAACTTCAAAAACACACATTCCATATTTATAGAATAATTTGTGAACATGTGTAAAGTTGAATCTGACAGGTGGTCAGTGAGTAGGAGACTCAAGACAAGTGTCACAATTCCTAGGAAAAATAAAAGAAGTCATTACAAGGGAATGGGATGCCATTCCAAGATGCAAATTGATAGCTCGAGGAGGATATGCACAAATTGACTTGACACGATGAATTTTCAAAGATTACACACAACAAGCATGAACTCAAAATTATGCAAGAGGCTAGATAGGCATCCCCTTAGATTCTAAACTCAGCTTGGGGGTGACAAAGGTTGACAGAGACTCTAGTATAAGGTTGGGAGGAATGGGGTCTTCAATGTGTGGTTTCCCCAAGTTCCATTTTTTACTTGTTGTCATGAATATGTTTTATCTCAATGTTTAATTTGTTTTATTGTGCCTTATTGTGGCCAAAATCATTGGTTATAAAGAATAAATAACAACATTAGATTTAAATTCTTGTTATATAGATGCATATCATAAGTTTCATACAGAATTGTTTTACAATTAGTAAATCCATAAAACTCATAGGTAAAAACTAGTACTAAAACAAATATTATCAGATAGGAAACCTGTATTGAAGAGACAGAGTTTCAACAAGTTACAATGTATAAACTCAAAAGCAAATTTTTTTAGATTAAACATATTCTAACCATATATACTGTATATATTTCGAAAGGGAATTTTTATAGATTAAATAAAGAACATTGTGTGTGTGTGTGTGTGTGTGTGTGTGTGTGTGTGTGTGTGTCTATATATTTGAAAGGGAATCATGATATATTGAAAAGAGTTTAGTAATTTATAACTACGTATATCATTACAAGGAAACAATGTGAATAAAATAAGTTTAAAAGAGAGATAAATAACGACTCATAAAAAGAGTACAACACTGTAAAATGCAACACTCCTAAGTCACAAACTTCCTTGAATAATTATTAAAAATTATTTCGGACGACTAGCTCAACCGAATGTAATAACAGAGCAGTCACGTGTTGTGTTGCCAAACTTGAATATAGTTAATGAATGGAACTTGAAAACCTTTATAATCAAGGGTATTTATGAGTTTCCATGGTACGAGCCTCCTCGATACCTACACCATCACAGTGAATAAGTTAAAATGATGTACAAATTCATGTAATTAGTAAAAATTATACTTTCAAACGGACATGAATTTACCATGGTTGTACAGAACACAGGTGTATCCCTTCTCATCGATTTTGAACTATACCCAAGCATACAGGGTTTTTGAATAGCTGGCGAGAACTCCTCACAACCATAAAAGGGGCCCATCATTAATTAAATACCCAAGAATAAGACTGTAATTCATAACATAATTACATAATGTTAATAGAAAAGAACATTACTACTCTATGTGAACACCACTTTCATTTTTAACAAGAGTCCTAACTATGTTCAAGACAAATAAATGATTGGAAAATATTTTAATCATAGACCAGAACAGGAATAATAAAACAAAGGAATTATAATACCTATAGTAAAGCATGCTACTATAACTCGGACCCTAAATTAATAGAATAACTAGGATTCGAATGATAAGTACTTGAAGTACAATGGAAAACCCCTTTGGGCCATAGGATAATCGGAAGCAAGATTCACCATGTGAAACTACATCTTGTTACAGGAACAAATTTATATAGTCAAAATAGAGAAAAAGAAGTTCGTCGAGATAAATATTATCGAGATGTGTTTAACCATACAGGACAAAATAACCCAACTGTGAACTAATAGTTTGAAATGGCTCAAATAGTAATCTATAAGCATAAAACCTACGAATCATACAAGAAAACAGAATGACTGAAAGAAGGTTAAAATATCTTACTAGTAAGGGACATTTTTTACCAACCAACTGCAAGCCAACATACCCTGGATCTCGCACAAATAATTCCATCGTAAAATGAAACAAGGTTATGAAAAATCAAACTTCAATACTTTAACTCAAGGAACTCTCGAGTGATACAAGAGGGTCTTGTAAAACCTTAAAAACTCTTAGGATGAGTGCAACGCAGAGGAAGAAAAACTGAGAAATGAGAAATGAGCCAAGTTAGGAATGGGTCAGAAGCATCTTGAGGCTCCGATAGGAAAAACCCTAACATATGTAAGTGATATGACTCTACACATATGCTTCCTTAGGACAAGTTCCTAGGAAATCTCTTCAAGATAGTAACCCCCACAGGTGGCACATGCAGGGTCATCACATGTTAAATACACCATTTCATACATGGTTTAAATGAAGGAAAGTTGGCGAGGAATTAAATTAAGAAAAAATGTTAATATGAGTTTAACTCGTCATAAAACTATGCAATAAATCCACCTACATATGAGTCGTCCTTCATATGCCAGGTATTGTACATTGAAAACCATTAATACAAGTTGTACATTGAAAACCCATCAATACATGTTATACATTGAATCCTGTTAATACATGTTATACCTTCAATGATATGAAAAAACAATCTTATATAGATTGGTTGAGTTTTAATTAAGTCTCTTCATAAATGAAAGACTTTAACAAGGTTAATATAATACGTTGAAGCACATGAATGCACATAATGTATGATGCATTTGTAACATCCCGCTCTGGCACACTGAGAAAACTTAATATTTGAGGACACTTGCTCGCAAGTGATCTGGACTTTGCTGATGTTAAAACATTTATACTTGATTATGATGCGTTATGATAGATGACATGAGGTTTTACTAGTTGATGTAGACGGGTGCTATTGACTCAGTTTTATTGAGTGTGCAGGGTTTTGGACCTTGATGATGAAGAGGCATCGGTGGAACCCCCTTGGACTCTGGATTGAGTTAGGGAGTGTGCTATTGGGTTGATTTATATACTGTGATATTTCATTCGATTTCATGATATGATGTTGACATTTCTGACATGATTGTTGATGATGCAGGCTGACGATAGCTTGCCGACCAGACACACATATGGAGTAAAGGGGCCACACAC
>ML817566.1:125149-148594 GCA_009831015.1 Picea engelmannii
AAGAGTCGAGTGGAAACATATAGCCACAAGCGGGATAAAACAAACAAATAATTGTTTAAGATACCCTTATACATAGCATTGATCATATCTAAAAATTGTAAATGACTATAGATATAACAATTAGAATTATGAAACTTAGTAAAACCAAACATGCATAGGTTATCAAATATCTAGTCTTAGTAAAATAAGACTTAGGATAATCTTTTAGAAGTAAATTTTTAAGTATCGAGTGGTTCCACTAATTATAGTACATGATACTATAGTAGGTGATGATACATTATGAAGGGCCTTTTGGGATTCAATTAGTCTCTATGGTTTTTTTGTAATGAAACAATGAAAGAATAGTGAGACAATCATATGATAAAGAAAGTAAAATGTATTTATATACGATAATTATAATGAAGAGAAGTAAATAGATTATTATGGTTGAATATATATATATATATATATATATATATATATATATATATTGGAATGGAAATTTGAGTATGTGACAAAAATGCTTTTGCGAGGTTGACGTAGACCTATTGGCCCTTGGGCCAAAGTCCACTCACAAGATCGTTCCTTACCTTCTTTGAGCTGAAGCGCTCTTTCGATTCCCTACTGGAATCTCTAGTTTATCGATCCATAGGTCCTTCAAGAACTCCCCTGTGTGAACAACACTAGGCGCGAGCTCCTATCTCCCCAAGCGGCCACAACACCATGACCAAGGGTCAAACCCAAAAGGCACTTGGCGCAACTCGCAATCTCACAAGTTCGTGAGTCAAAGCTCCTGACTCTTCCCTTCCAATCTTGAGATACCTGAGATCACGAAATGGGAATATCTCTTCTTTTGTCAACACCTTTCGCGCGTGACCATCGGCTAGGCTTAATGGTAGCTCCTCTTGCTACTCACCGCTTCACGAGTTGAAGGGTGAAATCTCCATGCTCTTACTCCGTGAATCCCCGAGACACAAGAAGTAAATAGAGTGTTGACTCCTTTTCTCCAGGCGATGCGTGTCAACCTATCAATCATGTGGGCCCCACCTTGAGATTTTTCCATGTCCCCACACTCGTGCCTTGGCTCTCTCGGCACTTCAAAAATTCTAACGTCGAGACGAGGTCCTCTCAACCTCTGAACCTTCGAATACGTGAAAATCATGATGAGGCTCTGATTCAACAGTCCTCCATTGACCTGGATCTAATGACTATCTTTGCTCCTCGCGACTTCACTACTCGCGACTTGGAGCACCCAAATCCTGGGTTATCACCTTGCGATCCTTCAAGTCAACGAGATACCTAGATCTCTGCCACCTATCCTCCTTAATGGATGGTCCCGATCTTCTCATGACTTTGCCACTCACAAAGTTGAAGGACTTCCTTCTCTGAACCCCGATGTCCGAATCCCTGATATGGGTGATCTCACGACATGTGTCTACTCCCAGACGAACGATTCAGATCTAATATCGCCTCTTCGAGACTTATGATGCCTCATGCCCAGACTCTCATCCTCCGGACTCCCAAACTCCTGAATGCCGATATCCCGATAGAACCCCTTCGGGACTTTCTCTTCTTCTTGCGAGGTTTAAATCTCATGCAACTCTCGACAGATCCAACGACTGTCGGGTTTTAGCTTAAGATCTGATGGCTCAGAATTTCTTTGGCTCTTGCACTCCTCCTACTGCTCTCTAGGCATGAAATCATTAATGGTCCAAATCTTCTCGGCTGATCTGACGGTAGCTATTGCTCCTCCCGAACTTTGGCGCTTTTCTTCCAACACTTGGAAGAATTCCAAATGTTCAAAGCCCTCGACCTTTGTTCTCCCTTGCTTGCAAACTCTATAACTTGAGTCCCTCCTGCGTGTATAAGAGTGTTTCTTCTCGCAAGATTTTCTCTTGAATCCCTAAGGAATTCCAAGACTTCTGCGCCTCTGCAGAGTCTTTGCACACAAAGTGCTATCTCTTCTGAGCTTCTCCAATACTTAGACCTTAAGAAAAATAAATCCTTCTTCCTTTCTCCTGCAGATGGAGAATTTGGATGCCCTCCTGGCTATCCCTTGCTCAAGAAACCTCCCACTGAGTGTTTTAGGGTGTTCAACAACCTTGCGAAGATCCTTCAGTGGATTCTTCCTTCAACTACAGAACTCAAAGAGTTCTCTTCCTGTGCTTTTCTGCACATCTACTCAATGCCCACCTACTAGAGTATCTTCTTACAGAACATCCAACCATTTTTTCCTCTCCTGTGCACCCTATGCACCTTCTCAATTCCCTTCTAGCAGAGTCTCAAGAATCCTCAGTGATTCTTTCTTCTTACGAACTCTTAGCATAGTTCTTCCCTTGTGCACCCCTTGCACTAGCTCAATGCCCACCTGGCATAGTTTCACAGAACTCCTGAGAGATTATGTCTACAACTGTGTCTCTCCACAACCTTGCCTTCTAAGGTATTCAACAAACTCAAAGGTCTTCCTCCAAATTAATGACTTCAGCTTCTGTGCCCACCTGGCTTGTCTTTGTCTGAATCTGCAGAGTTCAGAAGTACATCTATGCATTAGTATTCAGAGACTGTAGTACTCTGTCATGCCCTCCTAGCATGAAACCACAAACAACCTTTCAATCCTGAAAATCAAACAACTCCCTGCAAATGTCTAGCATACATCTACAGCATAAAAGAACACAATGAAGCATCCACATAACATAGAAAACATGCAGGAAAATCTTCTCTGGTTTATATTAATGTAAATGCCTCTTTTCAAAGGTTTCCCTGAGCTCAGACTTTAACAAAGTCTCAGCTCTTTCTCTTCTGCTCTCTCCTTCCTAAAACTATTACAAAATGAGATCAAAATTGATCTTTTACATGAGGAGATCTCCGAGCTCTTCCCTTCAATCTACCTACCCTATTCAATTACATGAATGGGTTGTCTAGTCCAGAATCGGATCTAGATCTCAGCCTTACAAACATTAAAGGCCTACCTTCTCTAATGCTTGCAAAAAGGCACGAATCCATGGCTCAATAGCCTAAACATTAAATTACATTCAAATTCAAAATGGAAGATGATGGCCATGCCTCTCTTCAGCTTTGAATGCACGCTGACGTGGCTGGCTGGCTAGTTGGCAGATGTGGAGAGATGTTCCTGCATCATGCTCCTCAACTACAAAATTCATGAGCTCCTGCTCATGATCTTTCTCTCTCAGCTTTGGAAATCCTATTGGATCCCAAACAAATTTATGGAGTTGTTCATCTACTCCATCTCCCTGCTTCTGCTGGTTCTGTGCTACCGATGTTGCTTCTTTTCTTCTACTCAGCTTCTCCTTGCTAACAGTTTATGTTGACTCTACCATCAACCTCCTGATCTTCTTGATCACTTCATCCAGCTTCTCCAGTGGTTGGCTCTGCTTTTGTAGTCTCTCCAACTTCAAAAATTTTCTCCAATTGGGCAGATCATTGTGATCTCCCATGCCATCTTCATCTTCTTCCTCTATGGCACTAAGTGTCCACTCTGCTGCAAACTTCAGCTCTACAATATCTCCTTGACTGACCTTTTGTTCAGTCACCTTCTCTGACAGCTCAACTTCTGTCAGTTCTCCTGTTGGCTCTAAATTGTTCAACCAATCCTCTAGCATCTCCATCTCCGTCTCCCATGGAGTGATCAATCTTCCTTCCTGCTCTTCAGCTTCTTCTGCTGCCAGCTTCATTGCTGCAGCTTCCTCAGTTTTTTGGCTAAAATAATTGAGCCATTCTTCGGAATGCTCATCTTCTTCTCCTTAGGCAACCTCAGATATCTGCTCCAATTTTTCTCTGACAGTCTCAGCTAGCTGTCCTTCTATTGTTGTTGCATCTGCAACACAAATCTTTGCCTTCTTCAGGCTATGTCGTAGGAATACATGAATTCCACCAATCATTAGAAGGCTCCTCGGATCCTCTTCTTTCGTAAGCTACATATTTTGATCCAGATCTAACTCTGAGCTCATCTTCTCTATCATCTTCTTTGGATAATTCAAACTCACCTCTAAGTCCATGAGACTCTCAGATAGCCTCATCTTTGTTCCCATGACCACCTGGCAAATTGGGATTTTTTCGCTGCCCTCCTGGCAGACTATGAGACCCCGCAGTGATCTCGATCCATTACCTTCCTGGCAATGTGAAATTCCCTGGCTATCCTCATGAAAGTCTGTGAGATCCTCAACTGATCTCAACTCTCTGCCCACCTAGCAATCGAGAATTTCTTCTCTACCCTCCTGGTAGTTCTTGAGATCTTCAGCTGATCCCATTTCATCCTCATCATCACTGAGATTTCTCCCAGTCTCTGGCTCACATATCTGAACCCTCTCTTCCGGTCTATTGAGGTTTTTAGCATTCCTCAACCACCTTCTCAACAACCTACGCTATCTTCTAGCCATCAACTCCTTGAATGACCATTTTTCTTTCGTCTTCCTCATGGGCCATTCGTATACCCATCTCGACCTTGTATTTTGTTGCATCCAAAATGAAAGATTTTCCATTTCTTCCCTTACATCAACGAGCTCTTCATCTATTTCAGATCTTCTCATCAGCTCTATGTTTTTCTTTCCAACATATCTACAGCCTTCAGTAGCCATATCGTTTCCCCTATCTACTCTCCTAGCAAACCTGTTGCTGTCACTCTGCACCCCTGAGCGTTTCATCTTCATCCACAATCTTCTTGACTGTCTTCTTCTCCTCTTCGCTTCACCTGAAATCTATAGATGAAGTCCTGCTCTGATACCAAACTGACGTAGAACTATCGGCCCTCGGGCTGAAGTCCACTCATAAGATCATTCTTTACCTTCTTTGAGCCGAAGTTCTTTTTCGATTCCCTACTAGAATCTTCAGTTTATCAATCCACAGGTCCTTCAGGAACTCCCTTGTGTGAACAACACTAGGCATGAACTCCTATCTCCCCAAATGACCACAGTGCTATGACGAAGGGTCAAACCCAAAAGGTTCTTTTCACAACTCGCAATCTCATGAGTTCGTGAGTCAAAGATCCTGACTCTTCCCTTCCAATATTGTGATACCTAAGATCACGAAATGGGTATAGCTCTTCTTTTGTCAGTGCCTTCCATGCGTGACCATCGGCTATGCTTAATGCTAGCTCCTCTCGCTACTCGCCTCTTCGCAAGTCAAAGGGTGAAATATCCATGCTCTTACTTCGTGAATCCCTGAGATGCGAGAATTCAATGGAGTGTTGACTCCTTTTCTCCAGGCGACGCATGTCCACATGTCAATCACACAGGCGCCACCTTGAGATTCTTCCACGTGCACACACTCATGCCTCAGCTCTCTCGACACTTCGCAACTTCTGACATCAAGACGAGGTCCTCTCAACCTCCGAACCTCCGAATACGTGAAACACGTGATGAGGCTCTGATCCAACGGTCCTCCCTTTACCCGAATCCAACGGTTGTCTTTTCTCCTCGTGACTTCGCTACTCGTGACTTGGAGCACCCAAATCCTGGGTTCTCACCTTGCGAACCTCCGAGTTTGAGAGATCCCTAGATCTCTGCCACCTTTACTCCTCAATGGACGGTCCCGATCTTCTCGTGACTTCACCACTCGCGAAGTCGAAGGACTTCCTTCTCTGAACCCCGATGTCCGAATCCCCGATATGGGCGATCTCACAACACGTGTTCACTCATAGACAAATGGTTCAGATCTAATCTTGCCTCTTCAGGACTTTTGATGTCAAGTTCCCAGAATCTCATCCTTCAGACTCCCGAACTCCCGAACGTCGATATCCCGATACAACCCCTTCAGGACATTCGCTTCTTCTTGCGAGGTTTAAATCTCATGCAAATCTCTATAGATCTAACGACTGTCGGGTTTTAGCTTAAGATCTAACAGCTCAAAATCTCTTCAGCTCTTGCACTCCTCCTGCTACTCTCTGGGCACGAAATCATCAATGGTCTAAATATTATTGGCTGATCCGATGGCAGCTATTGCTCCTCCCGAGATTTGGTGCTTTTCTTCCAACACTTGGAAGAATTCCAAATGTTCAAAGGCCTCGACCTTTGTTCTCCCTTGCCTACGAACTCTATAACTTGAGTCCCTCCTGCGCGTATAAGAACGTTTCTTCTCTCGAGATTTGCTCTTGAATCCCCAAGGGATTCCAAGACTTTTGCGACTCTGCAGAGTCTTTGCACACAAAGTGTTATCTCTTCTGAGCTTCTCCAATACTCAAACCTTAAGGAAATAAATCCTTCTTCCTTTCTTCTGCAGATGGAGAATTTGGATGCCCTCCTAGCTATCCCCTGCTCAAGCAATCTCCTGCTGAGTGTTTCAAGGTGTTCAAAAACCCTGTGAAGTGGATTATTCCTTCAACTACAGAAGTCAAAGAGTTCTCTTCCTGTGCCTATCTTCACATCTACTCAATGCCCACCAAGCAGAGTATCTTCTTGTAGAACATCCAACAGTTTTGTCCTCTCCTATGCACCCTATGCACCTGCTCAATTCCCTCCCAGAAGAGTCTCAAGAATCCTCAGTGATTCTTGCTTCTTATGAACTCCTAGTAGATTTCTTCCCTTGTGCACCCCTTGCACTGGCTCAATGCCCACCTGGCAGAGTTTCATAGAACTCCTCAGAGATTATGTCTGCAACTGTGTCTCTCCACAGCCTTGCCTTCTAAGGTATTCAACAACCTCAAAGGTCTTCCTATGAATTAATGACTTCAACTTCTGTGCCCACCTAGCTCATCTCTGTCTGAATCTGCAGAGTTGAGAAGTGCATCTATGCACTGGTATTCAGATACCATAGTACTCTATTATGCCCTCCTGGCATGAAACCACAAAGAACCTTTCAAGCCTGAAAATCAAACAACTCCCTACAAATGTCTAGCATACATCTACAGCATAAAAGAACACAATGAAGCATCCACATAACACAGAAAACATGCATGAAAACATGCTTTGGTTTATATTAATGTAAATTCCTCTTTTCAAAGGTGTCCTTGAGCTCAGACTTTAACAGAGTCTCGGCTCTTTCTCTTATGCTCTCTCATTCCTAAAGCTATTACAAAATGAGATCGAAATTGATCTTTTACATGAGGGGCTCTTTGAGCTCTTCCCTCCAATCTACCTACCCTATTCAATTACATTAATGGGTTGTCTAGTCCAGAATTGGATCTAGATATCAGCCTTACAAACATTAAAGGCCTACCTACTCTAATGCCTACACAAAGGCATGACTCCATGGCTCAACAGCCTAAACATTAAATTACATTCAAATTCAAAATGGAAGATGAGGGCTGAACCTCATTTCAGCTTTGAATGCATGGGTTGACATGGTTGGTTCGTTGGTTGGCTGATGTGGAGAGATGCTCCTACATCAGAGGTGCTTCCACGATTATGGCGAGAATATTCAAATTGGTTATGGATCAATTCACTCAAGTCTCTAGTGGAAACATTACTAAGATAAAGAGTCATATTTATGCTTGGGATGTAAAAGTGAAAACCTTGGAGGGTATTTCCCAAATATTGTCCTTTCCCATCTTATGGGAGTGTAAAGTATTCTTTAATATCCCCAATTAAATCTGAAGGAAATTTAACTTGTTTTCATTAACGTTTTTTGACAAACACTTTGAAGATAAGCTTCAAATACTTTACCAATGGTTCATTTGGATTAGCCAATATCAATGGAGGATTTCAAATGTTTTTGGGTCATCATCTAAAGTGTTTTCGTATCCTTATAATCACTTTTCATGTTGGTTTTTATAGATTTTCATTAATTGATATGCTTACTGCAACATATCTAGTGTAGAAATTTCATGAAAAAATTGGTGAAAGATTGATGTAGCTTTCATTTTAGTTATCTTTTCCGATCTTTTATTGTTTAGGAGAGCATATAAAAACATGAAATATATATCAGAATAAGCATAAGGAAGATTCCAAATATTACTTCAAGAAGCTCACATAAATAGCTTCAAACCCATCATTTATTTAGATATTATATGGTTGCCACCGTACACTTAAAATTATAGATTTGTATAAGTTGGAGTAGATGATATATATAGCTATAATATGCAGTCAATACATGTCAAGAAGATATCCAAATATCCTCCTAATGAAACCCACTAATATCAGCAATAGTATGTGATAATTCTTTGAAAAGTGGTGGTCACAATAAATGGGAAATGAACCTTCTTCAACCTGCATGCCTTTGTTGGAACCCTGCATATGTTAAATATGTACACGTGTTGTGACTTCTTTATTTGAACCAGAATCCTTCCAATACTTTTCCCAAATGTTGTAGCAATGGTACTATAAATACCATTTGCCTCACTTAATGGAATACTCAACCCACAACCCAAAATTGTGCCAAGGGAATAACACTCGTCCTCTAAGAAAATTGTATCCTTGAAAATGGAAAGATTAGCCCTTTTCTTGTGTTTCTTCACAATATAGAAATCACTGTGTTAGATGAGAATACTCCCAACAACAGGTTTTCCCCAAACTCAATGTTATAATAACCAGAAAATCACTCTCCTAAGAGAAGCCTCTAATACCAATTCGAACCACCCAAGAAATCAAATAATTTTCCCTGTTCAATTGGGTACCTAATTCCTCCTTTTAAAGAGATTTTCTCCACTGGAATACAATGATTTCCCTATAATAATTTACCCCAAAAGAGGCAAATAAAATCCAAGAAATGGATTTCCAAATCCCTGCCATTGTATTTGTTATAGTGGAACTATTCATTGAAACCAGGTCTCCAAGTTAGAGTGGGTATTTCACCACTGAAACTAGCCCAAGGGTTTTTTCCCAAAACCCTGAAACCCTAGCTCCAAGGGCTCCCCAAATTCAACTCAAAAACATAACAAGATTAATGAGAGAGAGGCCCCCTCATCTCCTTTTATAATCCTTTCATGAGAATCACTTAAAATTATTAAAGTGACTTCTAAGTTGATTTCCCAATTAATTAAAAATTCACTTAATAACCTTTTATTTTAATTACCTAATACCACTTTAGAATCTAGCTTTAATAACATCAAATAATATACATAATCTCACCTTCCCCACTGATTATAACCTACAGGGAGAGTTTATAGGTTATTCCATCATCCTCCTTGGAGTCATTTGGAAAGGGACATTATAGTCCCCCCTTCCCAAAATTGCTTGTCCTCGAGAAATTGTTGACCAAGGTTCTTCTTGATGTGGCCCTCACTCCATGTAACATCCTCCATGAGCCTGTCTCCTATCATGAACCTGTGCCCCAAGTCATTGATCGATGATCTCACTCCCCCTGTGGTAACCTCTACTGGTATGTTCCCCATCATGAATGTGCACACACTATCTGTGACTAGATCTCTCCTTGGATGAAGTCTACCTTGTGCCCACTGTCTCTACTTGGATATCCCCTCATAAGAATATCTACTCGTCAATGAATGTGAATATCTAACTGTTGTGCTATGCATACCACTATTTCCCAACACACTAGTAAATTTAGGTCATTTTTCGACGACTATTTTGATGTTCTTGCGACGTTATGTCATGGATATTGAGACAAATCTTGGGTCTCCCAAACGTCACTTCACATGATGTGGCATGTGTGACGAACCTGAAACAACGTCGCAAGAGAGACAACACTAGGAAGTTGTCACAAAAGTGACAAATAAGAGATATCGTCACCAGACCGACAAGGTAGGGATATCATTGAAAGAGTGACAAAGAAGGGAAATCGTCTAAAGGGATACAAGGACGGGAAATTGTCACAAGAGCGACTACCTATGAAAATCATCGCGAGAGAGACAAGGTAGGGAGTTCCTCGCAAGAGCGATAGGGTAGAAAGATCATCGCAAGAGCGATAATAGAGGGAGAGCGTCGCAAGAGAGACACGATAGGGAGATCTTTGCACGAGCGACAATATAGGGATATTGTCATAAGAGAGACATGATGAAGAAATCTTGCGACAAATCAGCTATGGATGGGATTGGTGCAAGAGCGGCGAGTACAAGGTATCTTGAGAAAAAATTTCTATACAATTTTCCGTCGATTGTATAGAAATTTCGTCGCAAGCTTTCTTGAGGTCGTCTCTCTTGCGACGACATATATTTATTTAAAAAATAAAATAAAATTGATGCCCTTATCAACAGTTGCACACAAAGAAAAAGCAATCCTTTTCCAGAACTCATCACCCTTTTCAATGACAGGTCAGGAATCAATTATAGTTGTGTAGTGGATAACTACATTGACATGACTTTCTTTACAATGTTTAAAGATGACTAGATCAAAGTTAAAAATACAAATTAGGGTTTAACATGGATTCACATATAATTAACATCCCATTATAACAATTGGAGTGCATTGATGGGGGTCATAAATAATCAAAATTAGTGATTTTAAAGGGAAACACAACCAGATGTTAATGTTTCTAATTTTCATTGTCGCAAGCAACCAAAATCCCATGCTGATGAATGTAAAGAGGAAAAGGAGACCAATAATATCCAACATCATTTGTTGATGACACAATCTGAATTTGTGAGGGATAGAACCACCTTAAAATCTTCATGTGGGGAGAAATTCCAAGAGCAGAGAGAAGGTGAAGAAATTCTATTCACATAGATATAATAAGAGGTTTCATGCCATCAAGGTTCTTGAGTTGAAGACACTCTTTCCCGTTACTATGGTTGTAGAGATCTTATGAGAGAATCTAAATGATTGGGTGAAGGCTATCATGGTGAGTGCATTGATTTCAATCATATTTCATCGCAGTTCATAGTGATAGATGGAAAATTGTGGTGGTTCACAGTAACCAAGTTCATGACACAGGGATGCATGCGTGTGTTTGTACATGGTAGGAACCCATGAATTCACATATGATAGATGATAAAGTAGAGTGGTACATGGTAGTTTTAGAACATTGAAGTGAGTGACAACATGTAAATTTGGGCACACTCAATGACAAATGGTTACATGACCATTGGTAAATTTATAGTTTTAATTCATTTTTTGATTAATTTTATTTGTTGATAGTTCTAGGTAGTAGAACATATAATTATGTTCCATCTACATTCTTTCTATGTATCAAAAAAGTGAATTAAGAAGTTTGAATAACTTTGAAAATTATTTTGAATTTTCAAATATTTATTTGAATATTATATTATTCACAAGTTTATAAAACATTGGCACTTTGTTATGGAATCTAATAACTAATATAAATTCAAACTCTAAAAGAAAAGTATATCCCTGCTATGGTAAGAACTAATAAGAGAATTAAAGGGAAAAAAGCTTGTAATTGAGAAAATTTGTAAATTAACAATATAGTTTGTGATATTATCTTTCAGAGATAATTTAATCTATTTAATTGAACAAACTATAAGGAAGATTTGTTTTTTGTAATATAGAAGTTTATATTACCTTTAAAAGACAAAAATTACAGTATATATCCATGACACTGGTGTTGAGGCTTCCAATGAAGGAAACCAACCCCACCACCAGGTGTTAAAGATCCAAAAAACTTGTCCATAATGGATGAAAGAAGACATTATTACAATAGTAGTTAGGGCATAGTCTATGATCATACACAAAGCGATGTCCATGTGATCTTACTATCCATAATGAAACTAAGAAAATCAAAACAGAATAGGTCATGCAAAATATTTACTATGATAGCTGCTAGGACAATCATTCCTGGATGACTTAGGCCATTTTGGAGTCATGACTAAATGAAGTAAATTTTTTGGACCATGCCTCTGTTGTGGATATTTATAGACTGAATCCAGGATCTAGTCCAACTTTTTTGCCATCAATTATTTCTAAAACTTTTGTTCATCATTGTCCTTGCATAACTACAATATGAGGTCACACTGAATTTCTATAAACCAAGGAGGAGGAGGTGGTTGCACCTAGGGACTAGAGGCATTATCAGTTTCAAGATTGGGCATAGGCAAACCAAAGGATGAGGGAGGAGTGAAGACTTGTTTGATTTCTTCAGCAAACATGACTAGAAGAGGACAGTTATGTTCCATGACTATGTGGCACTCACACTCGCAGGAGAAACCATACGCCCAAGATACTCTGCGACCGCGATCACAGAGACCAAAAAAAATTCACCAACTCGTTTAATATTTCCTCATTCCCTAGTAATGAACATGACATTACTATAGAAAAGAAAAATTCAAGAAGAGAAAGGAGGCGAAGGCGAAACATAGAAGATAAACCGGACGAAAGGAAGCAGGGTGCTGAAGAGAGGGATGGACCAAAATGAACCATAATTGGGGAAAGAACATCCTAAAAGAGTCCTTTAAACGTAGTCTCTATCCATTAAGGAGTTGTACTGAGTGAATTTGAAATTCAATTCTCGCACAATAAGGAGATCCATCAGAAAATCCAAATGAGATAAGGGTTGTAAGAACATGTTGAAAAAGATTAAATGAGCACCGACAACAATCAACCTCGAGGAATGTTGGGGAGGTTGAAATTTGACATAAACATAAGGTGGAGGCATATAAATGTGACACCCCATCATGGGACAAACTATAAGAAACATTAAAATAAGATACTATAAGGAAAAAACTAGTTTTTAAGCAACAAATTTTATAAATTAATAATATAAAAATACAATTGTTTATTTAAAATAAAGTAAAAAGATTACTCAAGATTTCCATCTGAGTGGTTTAGTTTTTTGGAATTTTCATGATGGTAATTTATTATCTCAATGATATAATGGAAGATAGACAAATAAGGGACAATTAGTTTTGCAGTGAGAATAAAAGTGATGATTTTTAAGTTATTCTCATATTTATGTGTTTTCCAATCATTTGGTTATCTATTAGAAACATTGCATTTTCAAAGTAGGTGGAGGTTTTGATGAATTGCTATTGTCATTTTTTCATCATGCTTGGTAATTTCACACAAAATATAAATAACAAATAGAGTAGTGTTTTTCTTCATATCCATATTGAGATATCAAGTAAGCATGATATGGCTCTTCTATTGTTGGCAAAGTTTATCTATTTAGTAGCTTGATCAATGTCCAAAAGAAATTCATCATTAACTAATTTAGTGTTTAATTTATTAGTAATTTTTTTCAATGTTGTAAATCCTCCATGGATTAACTCTATCCATTATTTCCAATGATGGAACTTTTCTTAATCATAGGGATTGGCAATGATTTTTTGCTAGCATAATGGTTATCATCTAGTTGGGAGGATTTTGGTTTCAGATACTTGCATTTTTGTTTTTCTACATGTTTGTGGGAGTTCCTTGTATCTTAGCCATCATGATATTTGGTCAAGGTATTAGTTTGACCATGTTTGACTTAAACACTTTTTATGTACATTTATGACAACTTGGACAATGGACAAATATGTGTTATGTAACTTGTTGTATATATACCATGAGTCATTATGAATGCATTGAATGTTTTATAAGTTAAGTTGATATTTATAACATGCATGACTATATAATGAGCATTAGAATGCCTGGGTGTTTAACCCATTGGGAATTTTAGACCATGCCTAAGGGAATTGCCATGATATATAAGTTGAGATAGTAATATGACACTAATGATCCAATAAAATAATACAGAACTAGCATTAATTTTGTAAATAAGTTGTAAATGTATTTTAAAATAACTCATATTACAATAGTAATTAACAAATAAATTATATTTTGTACAAATGAGTTTTTTATCAATCAACCTACATAGTTGCACTACCACATGGATGGGATATGACACATGAGAGGGCATGCAAGAACATTCCACACTCTTTGTCTTGATACACATGTTCTCTCATTTCCAATGTTGGCCTCCTTAACTATGTTGACGAGGAAATATTGTTGAGGGTGAAGAATCAATTTATATTACATCCAATTCATTAGTGGGATAAAGGATGCCAAACTTGTGGGTGGGGGTGAGCAAGTAATTTATCTCATGAAATCATGATATGTATTTATCTCTACATTATCCAAGAGGGAATGGGATGCTCCTTATTTTCCCAATATGCCTAATATGTCACTATTTTGATGCAAATGGACTACATGGAAAAGTATTGTAGTGTCGAGGTGGTTAGGGTAGGAAAAGATAGGGTTAAATGTAGGACAACTCATTCTTTCCAATTTCGAGCATGATGATTTCAGAGGACGTGAGGGGAATTTTCACTATCCTATACACCTTGAGTTGTTCTCTTGGTGATGGGAAGTGGATATATTACAAGATAATATATTGTGATGATCACCTTATTTAGTATCACACACTTTATGGTTGTAGCATGATACTTTCAAGATGTTTTTTTTTCTTCATGCAGTGTTAACCTTAGATTATTATTATGGCACTAGTGAGAGGTTGGGGTCATTCCCTTAGGAATTTGAGTTGTATCATATATGTTTTGAGAGGTTTCCAACCATTAAACTTGAAGTTAACTTTCTCCCTCACTTTGAATTGATTCTCATCTATAAGATGACTTGGGGGAGTTTGATGCCCAAAGTGGGGCAGCCTATAATGCCTTCCAAACCCATACTTCAATGATTGACATTTTTTGGCATTTAAATGAGCCTCATTTGGATTTTTACCATATGCCTCAACATGCGTTGGTTTGTCATTCACCCTCATTCTAGTTCCAATTATGTTGATAGGTTGAAATGTCTCACTCAACAAGAAGGTTTCACCCTAGTGAGAAGTCCCAATTAGATTGATCCTTGTTAGATATAGGGAATCCATCCATATGTTGTCCCAATAACCATTACTGATTTGGGTTTTACCAATTTTGGTATAGAAATGATGAATAAAACACATAACCAAACATATTACCACCATTATACCCAGCAATAAGTTGACTGTGAAAATAAAAACATGAATATGAATAAATAGTTGAAAAACCCAAAATGGTTTTGTATTAATCAACTAATTACAACTTCATGCCTACAAGTTTAGACAAATATTTCTAGAAAATAGAAATAAGAATGCAAACTCTAAACATGAGATAGTATACAATGTAAAGGATGTTACTACAACAACCCTACTACTCAATAGATACATAATAATAATCCACGACATATGCATCATAGGAATCACATCTCTCCATAAAATGATTGGCCAAAGGTGACTAACATCCTTGTTTCCACTTTTCACTCTTTCATGCATAATATCTTCAGATTAAAATGTAAAATCTCCTTTTTGGTATCATTACCTAAATATCCTTTTTGGTATCATTACCTAGAGGTTGTTTCCACAAGATACGTAAGATGAAAATATACAAACTTTGAATCATATTTTAGAAAAAATGAACATAAAGAAGTCAATTGACAACTTAATAAGATGCTCAATTTTACTTCCTTGAGTTGAATCTCCTTTCATGGGATATGACATTGGTCACTTTTATAATGATTTTAAGGACACATTAGTTGAAATATTGTATTATTGGGTTTCTAGGCCATTGACAATGTACACATATTTTCATTTTTCGAATTTGAAACAATGGTAAGTAATCTCATAAAACTTGTAATAATAAAGCTTCATATCTTAACAAGACCTTTACAATGGTAACGAATATGACACAAAATAAATTTTGGGTTCAAAAGTTATGGTGAAAATACTAAAATATGTGTTTCACAAGTTGAAAAAAGATGCATCTTGCATGTCACACAAAGTTCAAAGTTCACATATCACACGTCGCACCAAGTTTAAGTTTTGCATGTCACATGTCACACCAAGTTCAAAGTTCGTGTGCATGGAAAAAATTCTTTTTGCATGTTTCATATCCCATGTCACAACATTTTCAAAGATGGATGTTGCATGTCACAAGATTTTGAAAGATGCATGTCACACGTTGTAATATTTTTTAACTTATTTTTACAACTTTCAAAAACTTCTTATTGCATCTTCCCAAAAAAATATTTTTTCATGTTGCACCAAGTTTAAAGTCTACACATTGCTTGGAAAAGATTCTTGCCACATGTCACATGTCACAAGACCTTCAAAGTTCCATATATCATGTCACAATATTTTGGAAGTTTCATATTTCATATTCAAGTTTTTTATGTTGCCTAGACTCCATAGCCCAAGCACAAGGCACCAGATCTTGCTTGGATTCTCACATTATATCTTAAAATACAAAAATATTACCATTTGTAAAAGACAAAGAGATACAAGTTTGGAACTGTTGAAACCCACAAATAGACAAGAATGTAAACTTTAAATCCAAACTTGAACAATTCAATCTCTTAAATTCTACATTTACCAATGCCTTCAAATCGCTAGGATGATATCCATGCAACCAAAAATTGATGTAGAAATTGTATGTCAAGGCCAATAGAACCAATAGAACCAAGGAGTATTGAATCAATATGTATCAATTCTAAGAGAAGCTAAAATGATCATTAAGTGTATAGAAAAATTACATTCACAAATATATACAAGACATAGAAATATCCTTGTGTATATTATCAGATGAAAAAGCACCCATAATGCCAATGAATTATATGAATCATTACATGTTCATCTATATAATGTACATCTAATTGTCTTATAAAATTATTACACATCATGAATTCCTTTTAGTCTTCTTTTGTGTTTTTGAGGTCTTAAGTAATTCATCCATATCCATGTCTTCATTTATTGGGTGCTCTTCAGAAACTAATGTTGTTTTAGTCCTTTCATGACAAGTACATCTGCCCTTGTACCCACGACGTGGATTCTACTGTGAGGGTCCATCACCTACAAAAAAAAAATATTAAATTTATATGGTCAAATTTTAAATAATTTTCAAGTAGTTCATTAATATTAAAAAAAAACTCTACAATGTAATTATTTACCTGGTCCTCTACTCGACACCATTGGAATGGTTGTCAGCCTTTTCACTTGATATTCAAGTCAAGGAGGATCAACTATGACATTCTCTATCATTGAAACATCAAAATTTATTAGTACAAAATTTATTAAGTATATGGTTAATATACAACCATTTTACCGTCGTGGACCTCAACCACAAGAAAATATTGGGGTTGCATCCCAATGGGATGGGGATATTGGGGAGAACCATGATCTCTTGTCTACGTTTCACTATCAATTGTTTGTTTTACAGTACTAATGGTTTCATTCATAGTGATTCTCCCCTGATTAAAAAAAAGTAATACATTAAATTATGGACGATATCAAACATTTACGTATTTTATAAGTAATGAAAGGTTAATGTGGACTAATTTGTATTTACCTTATCTGGTAAACTAGATCTTGGGGTCTACCCATGATTTCCCTACGATGAACCACAAATTTATAACCGTACTTATAACCAAGTTGGAGGTCTTCCTGCATGGTTTCAGTTCTTAATTCATCGCCCTGCATTGCATAAGGGTATGGTTTTTTAATGTTTTTGGCTGCAATTACCTGAAAGTTGTAAGGCGATTCAAATAATATTATTAATATATTTGGGTACTTACGATTCGTGACTATAACCTCGAGTTGCCGCCCTAGCCTAGCTTGTGTTGGCCATGTTGAACAATCCTTGCTTTGGTTTCCTTTGAAGTGTCAGGCAACCTATCATCAAAATTTTCAAGTATGTTATTTATAACCACACTTTTATTTAAATCTAAAGAAAATTAAAGATGTTATTGAAATCAAAATATTGTAAATTACGTTGGCGTACCAGTTTTTTTTTCTCCTGATTTTTTCAATATCTTCTATTTTGCATCATCAATGATCGTTTTCCACTCCCTCTCTATAATTGAGGGATGGCGCTCATACCTAGGATTTCCTTCCAATATTCATGTATAAACATCCTGTGTATATTTTAAATATCTTCCCACTGCAAAGGTGACCTCTTTTTTATTGAACATGTCTACTCAAAAGAGGCCTTCAAGATAATCCATAAGTTCTATTTTGAGGTTGGAATTTTGGAAATTCCACCTCATGCGTAAGGTTGCCCCAAAAATAAACAAGGCCTTGCTCTCCAGGTTCCTATAAAAATGGTCATTTCCTACACACAAAAATATATGATCATTAATTTAAAATTAATAATCTAGATTATTTGTGTATGAGATGGACAACATTAAACGATTAAAATATGAATTAAAACTACCTGGGAGTCTTGATTGTTTTAATGGATGTCCATTATCGTCGACCAAAAATGTGCATGGAAGTGTCCCCGTGCTTGTTACACATCTAGCTCTAGGAAATGCAACCATCTCAACCACATCACCAGCCTCATCTTTGGCACCACCTCTAGACTCTGACTGATGTGTGGATGTTCGGTGGTGCATGTCATGACTCCTATCTAAATTAGGTGTGGAAGATGGAGAAGTAAATAGTACTCTAAAAATTGTATGATCGCCCATATCAGGACTCTGTAGTGTCTCTGCAACACCACTACTACCAACATTGGGTTGAACATGCTCCAAAAATCTCTTTAAAAAAAAGAACATGTTTTTTCGTGAGATAACGTGAAAGTTAAAGAAAAAAGTTTCATAATTGAACATATGATTACATTATAAAAAAAAACATTTTAAATTATGGTTATTACCTTATATGTGTTAAGTTGTGACATAAGGAGATGGATCGTTTCTAGGACGTTAGGAGTTTGATCTGGACGATCTAATATGATAGCAAGTTCATTGTTTGCTTTAATGATCTTTTTATATTAATACCATCAGATCATGGGATGAATACAACCCCTCCTCATCGAAGGAATCATGATCACCATGGCCTCCCGACTACATATAATTTCAACAAAAACAATGTTATTTCAGTAAAATTATATAAGCAAATAATAAAAGTCATGTAAAATGAAAGTGGAAATTGATAATCATTTACATATTTTGCGGCTGGCGCTTTTCCACGATCATACTTCCACATAATAATATAATTAGAACCCCCATATATTTAAAAAATTGTTAACGATAACAAAAAAACTTATTGCCACCCAAATAAAATCAACCTCAAGGATCAAGCTCCCACATTATTATAAAATTGGGACCGTGAAATATTTAAAACTATGTTAAAAATAATAGAAAAATATAATGCAATACATAGAGGTTTCTTCAAGAGGCTTTGCATAAGTACCCACACACTATTAGTCGAGGTTTCTATTCAATTCAAATGATAATCCACTAATAACTCTTCCCTGGGAGCTATCTTTTTTATTGCGCATGGGACTACCCAATTCTCTTCGCGTCCCTCATATATGAAAATCGGTTGCTTATTTGTTGTCTCGGGCTATGTGTTGTTTATAAACCTTGCGATATTTTCAGACGCTTTAGTCCTTCCATCAATATAGATAATCACTCCCTTATTTTTATCCTTGTTTATTAGTTGTATATAATTTTTGGCGAGTGAATATCTCTACATACTTTGCATGTACCAGACCAATCACATCCAATCGTTATGATTATAACATGGTCTGACATAGTCCATCAATTCAGTTTCTGTATTGTATTTTACAATTATTCCATCCATGGAAAATATCCCTAGGCCATGTAGGGAGGATGGTGCAATGTGATATGTCCTATTGTTGACAATGAAGTCAACATCTATAGAAGGTATTTCCTTAGGTACCTATTGTTTCACCATATGATTATACATGAGTGGCACCTCTATGTCTCCTATGTTCTCATCATCATAAGAGCATGATAATCCTTCGACAAGAAAAAATTCCATGCGTCTACAAAATTTTCTTCTGACTTTTTCACCTCTGGTCCTTGTTTGCTTATCATATCTACTAGATGCAGTAATGTTTCCCTCTATTTGTCCTAAGTTTTCCTCACTCGACAAAGAAAAATCTGGAAGGTACCTGTTTGGTTGTACATTTAGTTACATGTTCACGTGTTGTTAGTGAGTAGTCCATCCTCATCCTAGTTCCAATTTTTGAACTTTTTTTTCTATATTCAAAGTTCTAAATAAAAAATTTATATCTCTAGTTTTGGATTCACAGTTAGAATAGGGTCAAATTACCAATATTATTAGGGGCACTCATGCATGCAGTGGATTCCCAAATTAGTGAAGGGTATGAATCTCTAGGTGGTTGCACCTTAATTTGACTCACTTATCCATGCAAGTGATATGCACTATGGTTAGATTTCACACTACGGAATAGTGGTCAACCACCTAATGTAATGTGATATCCTTGTTTATTTCGGACATATTAAGGACATATTAATGTTATAACACTAAGGAAATGATAAGTTTATCATATAGATCTAAGAAAAAAATAGTAGTAAGGTTGTTGTTTTTTGGATTTGTGCAAATTAGAATTATTATAAGAAATGTCCATTGAAGATGAGGGTCAATGCTATGGAGTAAGAAATCCAACCATCATTTGGTGTGTTTCAAATCTTGGGTTCTTTAGTTGGCAATACGTCTAAGTCAAGCCAAGAGTAGAACTATACCAATATTAGTTTTGTTCAAGACAATAGTATAACTATAAAAATATTAGTTTTGTTCAAGCCAAGAGTAGAACTATACAAATATTAGTTTTGTTCAATCCAAGTTGAAGAATAAGTTAGTTGTGGTGATGGTTAACAATAGTGCAACTAACATTTTTATGTAGGAATTAGTGGTTGCTAAAATCAATGTGCAGTTGAAGTTGGTGCAGTATTTTTTCAAGGAAGTAAACTCTAACAAAGGTAGGGTGGTTGGCTTGACTAAAGGAGTCAACTTATAGCTTGGACACTAGAGTGGAACTACTAGTTTCAAATTGGTACCCATGGATGACTTTGAATTTTGTTTTGTGCAAGAGTTTATGAGGATGTTATAGGTGGCACCAATCCCTCACCTTAACAATTTGTTAAGATTTGATGACACAAAACTTCATGTAATTCCAATGTTGAGGGGAAAATAGAATGCAATCACTAGAAGACTACCATGACTATGATTACAACAACCAATCATGCAATAGTGAAACCTTACAAAGAGGAATTTGGAGGTTTCAAGACATCAAAGAATATCTCGAGTGTAGGTTTTTGGTAACCTTTGGTGGATGAAGTCCCACACGAAAAGTTGTTTACTAGGTTTGAATCCATAGTAAATAACACTATGTATACAATATCCAAAGTAGTGGATGTATATTTAGAGAATCAAGATGGTATAAACTTTCGTTGGATGGTTCATTTGACTTAAAAAGTTCTAGAAAAAATGATGTAGACTTTAAGGAAGGACAAGATTCCAATGTTAGTGTTTCTAGTGCCATTGGTGGCCACTTTCCATCCTTTTATCACAAACAAAATCATAGGATGACTCACTAGTACTAGGTTGGAAGGTAGTGGAGCCAAAGCACCCCACAAGGAAGTAAGTACCTAGTTTGGTGTAAGTTGGTAGGACTTAACATATTTTAAACGCGAGATCAGACACTTGAGTCTATTAAAGAGAGAATCAGATACAAAGAAGTGCATTAGAAAATTTGAGTAGTAGTGTTTGATTCTACAACACATGATGATGTACTTTCATGGTTTTCAATGTAGAATTGGACTAGCTAACTAGCTTGTTTGAAGGCATGAATACTTAGGCATACTAAGGCATGGTAAATTGGAGTTGAAGGTGTTAGCGCTCTGTAATTTGCCCAAGGCTGAAGAGGCAGTCACAGAGGCAACATCAAAACCACTTCGAGTCTTGGATCTAGCCCTCCAAGACTCAGAGAGGGATCTCTCTGTCTGATATAGCTTTCTTTTAATAGGTATTAGGCTAGTTATGCAAGTGTGGGGTTGGGGTTTTTAAATGGTTGTTTTGTAACAACAAGGAGGGCCATTGGGCAAATGGGGTCTGGGCTTAAATATGTGATTCATTCTCAGATCTAGACAAAGCTCTTATATAGGGAAAGGTAGAGGAAAAGTTGGATCGAATTTAAGTTTGCATGGTGTTGATTTGAGGAAGAACCAAGGAAGGAAAAAATCCAAGCAGAGGAGCAACTAAGAATTCCTTAACTGAGCTTTTTGGAAGAGAAACATAAAGACTATCACAAGGTTAGATGTAGAGTATTTTGCCAATAAATTATGCTCTGTCACTATCTTCTGATAGTAAGAATTGAAAACAAGTGAAAGATGACAGGAAAAATACATGACAGAGAAAATAAAACGCCACCAACACCTCCACACAAGAATCCTGTAAAAAACATGTCTATTACTAATCAATCATTTCATGATTACAGAAAAGGTTTTCTGGAATGGAAAAGCCCACTGTCAAGCCCACAGAACCTCACAGGCCGAACCCTTTTACATTAAAATCCTATGAATAAATAGGATAGACCATCCCAATAAGTTTCGGAAGTCGGTTTTAACCGCCTCGGCCAAAAATAGCCACCACTCCCACAAAATTTGGAACTGTTTGCCATGAAAGACGGATTGGTTTTCTGCGAAAAAGGGATCCGAACAGACATGTTTTTATCTTCAACGATGACACCTAGGATAATACTGAAGGAGGTTATTGTAGATGGTCATGTTCTGGACAAAAACCTCCATCAGTTTCACCAAATTCGTCCCTAGATGGCCGTAAAAGCTCCTGCAAGATCGGGACTGTAACAGAAAGTGGAAATATGGAAAAAAGGGCCTCGAAGATGGCTTCTATTCTCCCTGCTCGTAGCGCCGTTGAAAAAAATGAGATAGGTTTTTGTTCTTCATCCCGTTCTGAGAAAACAAATCTCTCATATTTTTAAAATCCATCTTCATTTGGTCAGAATATGTTTTGAAAGAAGACGTGGTGAAACAGGCAAAAAATGGCAAAAAAGGGAAAAGCGGTTTTTTTTTTTTGAGAATGCGGTACTCCAGACCCCCCCTGAGGTGGCAAGCGGTTTTTTTTGGGGGGGGTCCACTGGAATAGGTTCAGGACACGTGGAGGGGGGGTGGTATTTGAAAACTACCATTCCGGACCCCCCTCTCGTTAAAGTTCGGATGGTGAGGGGGGGTCCGGAATTTTTATGGACCGTTTGTTTTATTAAATGTGGAATGGATGGGCTTTGATGTGTATGGAAATGTGCATGGAGGTATATGTGAGTGGGAGTGAGGTATGAGGGTGGGGTAGGACTTAGGTTAGTTTCATTTTTTATGTTTTTGTTTTTTTTAATATTTGTTTTATATTTATGTGTTACGTTTATTTTGTGTTTTTTATGTTTTCATTTAAATGTTTTTATATAATATGATTTGTATTATATTTTGTTTTGTTTTTTGGTTTTTTATATTATATGTTTTAGTTTTTTGTTTAATTATTTTACGTTTGTTTTTTGTTTATGTTTTATGTATTTTATTTTTATATTTAATATGTTTTATATTTTTTAATTGTTTTATTTAATCCAAAAAATTAACATATTTATTAAACTAACTTATATTTTAACTTAATTATTAATCAATTAATTAATTATTAATTAATTAATTATTAACGATTTATTTATTAGCTACTTTAACCTATTCTAACTATACTAACATTTATTATTATTTTAATCTAACTAACCCATTGTTCTTTGTGTTTGACCTAAGTTTGATTATTCATGGACAGGCGAGATTTGCGAAGGGGTGAATGAATGAAGGGTGAGGAAACTGG
>ML817566.1:171681-182519 GCA_009831015.1 Picea engelmannii
CTCTCATCTGTAGTAGGTGAAGGAATTTATGCATAATTAATGTAAGTAGGTAGGTTTGAATGTAGATTAGACAGTTTAGAGTGTAGGAGGGAAAACCGACTATAGACACCCTCATCTTGTATCATTTTTACCATTATCAATTATATCATTGAGCATAGAGTAGGAGAAGAGAGTTGTAGCAGAAAGTCATAGAGCATAAACCATGTATAGAAGTTTGAATTAATGAAAAGAGCTTTGATTTAGATTCATGGTGTTGTGATACTTTATGTGTACACATGTTGAATGTTATGCCTATGGTTGTTTTACTCTTTCTATTGTACATTTTCTTTTATGCGATGTATTTATGATTTCATATTAAGTATTTGAAGTCTGAGAGAGTAGGGAAATGAGTTTAAATTGTTTCTCTTTTGAGTAGAAGTTCCTGCAAGGAGTGCAATGAAGCGTTCGCAAGGAGTGCGTTGATGGGTTTAGAGTTTATCTCTGAAAGCTCAGGAGGGATACCATTGTTATCATTTTCCGTAGGAGTGAAAGTCAGGCACATAAGCCATGCAAGGTTTCTGTAGGCTGGTTCGAAGTTCAGAGCTTATCAACCAAGGAAAGGATTGAAAGACTGTTGTCACAAAGAGTTGCATAGAGTCAAAAGAACTCAAATACCTAGACATATTTGGAGAAGTGTCGCAAGGACTACATGCAGAAATATCATAGGAGAGTTAAGTTGGTGAAGGAAAAGATCAAGAGAGTTAACGTCTTCAAGGTGTTTGAGGAGCAGAAGGGAACTTTAGCCATCATTTAGAGTATAGGTTCCAGAAGAGAGTCATAGGGTCAATTTAGAACCAGATATCTTTGAAGAAGAAATTTGGATGGTCGGAATTCTCCGAGAAGAACTCTCGAAATAATAAAGAGCCATAGGATCTACAGGAGATGCAAGGTGGATAAGGGTCATTGATCTTGACTTATTGGGACGTCATATCATTTCGGCATTTCGGGGTTCGAAAATTCAAAGTGTAAGCCAAATCCTTGGCTGATCAAATCCCCGAAACGCGAAAAGGAGGTTTTCATGTGTGGAAGCAAGTTAAGTTTTCATAACTTCAGAGTTCAAGGTTTCAGATGTCTCGAGAGAGAGATATCAGGACATAGCAGGGGAGAAAAACCCGAAATTAGAGGTTGCGGTAGAGAATTATCGATATTTCAGAAGTCGGGGATTCAACATTCCTGTTGACAAGGGTCTACACTCCAGATCGAGTTTCCAAAGTTGCAAATCCCAAAGGAGCAAGGGAAGAATACATGTTTTGGAAAATTAGAATTCAGAAAATCGGGGATTGAGAAGACATAAGGTGGTTCGAGAGTTCCAAACTCCTGATACGCGGAAACCCGAAACAAGAAGGAGGTGACACGTGAAAGGACAAGAGACTTCCTGTCGAGAGTCATGAAAGCAGTGAGGAGAAGTTCCATTTCGACATTTCAGGACTTCGGAGACTGGAAGATGGAGGTGACAGAGTATTCGGTCCTTAGCATATCGAACTCCTGGTACGCGAAAGTCTGAAAGGATTTCAAAAGATGTCATTTCAGCATTTTAGGGTTCGGAGGTTCAAGGACCCCGAGAACATAGTAAAAGTGCATTTCGGTGGTTGAAACCTTGAAATCTCGAAGAGAAGGGGAATTCTAAGACACTTGCATTTCGGCAAATCATTAATTTGGGTTTCGGAGGTCAAAGAGGTAAGGTGCTCGACCACAGGATTCGCAAATTCCCGAAATTTGGTTTCCTGAAATAAAAGAGGAAATTCCTCAAGGTGTTGTTTTGGGTAGATTTCCCAAAAGGGAAATAGAAGAGCCAGTCGATCTCTCGGGCCAAAAGGAGAAGATCCTGTGTGGATCTCGACATGTGGGTCTGGGGAGGGTTCTGCGTCAGTTGTGGTATCAAAGCTTGTTTATGTTTGTATATCTCAGACAAAAGAAGTAGGAGGAGGAAGAGCACTCTGATACACATCAGTTGTGGTATCAGAGCCCTTCTCTATTTGTATATTGCAGATAGAGGGTGCCAAAAAGATTTACAACCATGCCGCCAAGAAGAAGAGATAGGAAAACACCCGATCCACTAGAGGAAATGGAAATGCCAAGAAGAAGGGGTAGGTAGTTACCTGATCCGGCAAGGGAAAGATAGATGCGTGAAGTACATGCCAGGCTTGATGCCATGGAGACAACATAGATGCGCACAGTCAATGCTGGAGATATCAGTGAGTCTGAAAGTGAAGATGAAGCTGGACATGGAGGAGAAGAATTTGTCACTGAAGAAGCAACAGAAGAACGCCTATTTAGGGTTGTTGCAAGGATAGGTGCCAGGGCAAAGATGGACATTCCAGTATATGAAGGAAACTTGGATGTTGAGTAGCTTCTAGAATGGATTATAGATCTGGATAAGTATTTTGACTATGAATATGTTGAGGAAGACAAGAAGATCAAACATGTTGTCACAAGGCTTAAAGGGCATGCAACATTATGCTGGGATGAACTGCAGGCTGATAGATGCTGCAAAGGCAAGCAGAAAATCAAGAGTTGGGATAGAATGATTGCAAAGATGAAGGCAAAATTCATACCCAAGGATTATCAAATCACTCTTTTTCAGAGGATGCAAAATTTGTGACATAAGCTTATGTCAGTGAAAGAGTACACTAAAGAGTTCTACAAACTAAACATCAGGGCAAGTCTTCATGAAAGTGATGATGAAAAGGTTGTCATATATATGAATGGTCTGAGTTATGACATCCAAGATGAGATGAGCATGATGACCATCCAAACGGTGGAAGATGCTTATCAGATGGCTCTGAAGGCTTAAGAGAAGTTGAGCTGAAAGCAAATTCAAAGAGGCCGAGGTAGAAGTCAAACCAAAGGCAAAACAATTGTCCAAGATAGGAATCAAAAACCTAAAGAAGAGTGGAAGAAATTTCAAACTCAAACTGAGAGAGGTGGAAGCTCACAGAGAGGAAAGTATGCAGACATAAATACTTTTCCTCGAACCAGAGGAAGAGGAAGAGGCAGAGGTGGTGAAATAAAGTGCTTTACCTATGGAAAGAATGGACACAAATCCTATGAATGTCCAGATAAGAAGTAAGAAGGAGGTGAGACTCACATTGCCGAAGCACATAGATAGAATGTTGAGGCAGAAGATGTTGAGGGCAGAAGATCACTGATGATGAGGAAAGTTCTCTTAATGCCAGAAAAGGAGGTAGAAAATCCAGTCCAAAGGAACAGACTTTTTCGGATTGCTTGCAAGACCAAAGATAGGGTATGCAAGGTCATCGTGGACAGTGGTAGCACAGACAGTCTCGTTTCTACAGAGATGGTAGAAAAGCTGGAGCTAGAGACTATTGAACATCCAAGCCCATATAGAGTTTCATGGCTACAAAAGGGACATCAGGTAAATTTCACTAAACAATGTTTAGCTGAAATTAAAATAGGAGGATATAAGGATGAAATACTATGTGATGTCATTCTCATGGATGTTTGTCATCTATTGCTAGGTAGACTGTGGCAATATGACATGAATGTGATTCATGATGGGAGAAAGAACACATACACCCTGGAGAAGAATGGAAGAACTCACATGTTGTTGCCAATTAAGGATAAATAAGTGACAACAGAGGTAAGCAACATTGTACTTCTCATGAGTGGGAAGGAACTTCTTAAAGAGATTAAGAAGAAGGAAGAAACAAATTTTTTCATGGTGAGGAAACCTCGGATTGTTTTAACCAGTACAAGGGTGGATGGTTTACCAAAAGAAATCCAAAAATTGTTGGAGGAGTTTGTTGATATAGTCATGGAAAAACTACCTCGTTTGTTGCCACCTATCAAGAGCATAAGTCATCACATCGATCTTATACCTGGAGATAATTTACCAAACAAAGAAGCATACAGATTGACATTGCAGGAGAATGAAGAAGTCAAAAGACAAGTCCAAGACTTAATGGACAAGGGATTGGTTAGAGAAAGTTTGAGTCCATGCGTTGTTCCAATAGTGCTCAGCCCAAAGAAAGATGGAGGCTGGAGAATGTTTACAGACTCAAGAACAATTAACAATATTACCATCAGGTATAGATTTCCATTGCCAAGGATGGATGATTTGATGGATTGTTTGAATGGAGCCAAATTTTTTTCAAAGATTGATTTGAAAAGTGGTTATCATCAAATTCATATGAGAGAAGGTGATGAGTGGAAGATAGCCTTCAATACCAATGAAGGGCTATATGAATGGCTTGTTATGCCATTTGGCTTAACAAATGCGCCTAGTACTTTCATGAGATTGATGAATGAAGTCTTGAAGGAGTTCATTGGAAAATTTGTCATTGTATATCTTGACGATATATTGATTTTCAGTAGAATAGAAACAGAGCACTTGAAGCATTTGGCTATAGTGATGAAAAGGTTATAGCAAGAGAAGTTGTTGATAAATATGAAGAAATCATCGATCATGAAGACAGAGCTCATTTATTTGGGATTTTTTTATTTCTACAGATAAGTTGAAAATGGATCCAGATAAAGTGGAGGTGATTAAGAATTGGCCATCGCCAAAGAGTATATTTGAAGTTAGAATCTTTCATGGATTGGCTAGTTTCTACATAAAATTTATTAGAAATTTCAGTGGAATTAGCGCACCGATGATGGACACGGTGAAGAAAAGGCATAAATATTTTCACTGGATGGAAGAAGAAGAGAAAATTTTCAATTTGTTGATGAAGAAAATTACTGAACAACCAATTTTGGTGTTGCCAGATTTCAACAAAACATTTCAGGTCCAATGTGATGCTAGTGGATTTGCCATAGGAGCGGTCTTAAGCCAAGACGATAGACCAATCACGTACTTCAGTGAGAAACTGAATGAAGAGAAAGTGAAGTACTCTACAGATGATAAGGAATTTTATGCGGTCATACAGGCACTGAAAAAGTGGAGGCACTATTTAGTTCCTAAGGAGTTTGTCTTGTACAGTGATAATCATGCATTGCAATTTGTAACTTAACAGGAAAAGATGAACCAAAGACATGTTAATTGGGTTGAATATATGAAAAAATTTACTTTTGTAATTAAACATATTTCTGGAACTACTAACAAAGTTGTCGATGCTTTGAGCATGAAGAGTTTGCTTATGCAGGAGTTTAGAGTCAAAACATTAGGTTTTGATAATCTCAAGGGCATGTACAAGGATGATCCAAATTTCAAAGAGGCATATGAGGCATCTAAGAATCCAATTCTCAGGGACATAAGTTAATGGAATTAATATATGATCTAGGATGGATTATTATTCAAAGGAAATCAAATATGTATTCCAAAATGCTCCATGAGGGAGAATCTGTTGAAGGAAAAACACAATGGAGGATTGGTCGGACACTTCGGTCATGATAAGACATTTTAAAAGTTGAACAACTCATATTTTTGGCTAGGAATGAGAGCAGATGTCAAAATATTTGTGGACAGATGTAGAATTTGTCGGCACACAAAAGAAAGAAGACAAAACACAGGGTTATATCAGTTGTTACCCATACCAGAGAGACCATGGGATGCAGTGAGCATGGATTTTGTGTTAGGGATGCCAAGAACACAAAGAGGGTTTGATTCAATCTTTGGGGTGGTAGACAGATTTTCTAAAATGACACACTTTATACCATGTCAGAAGACAAATGACGCGACTCATATCGCAAACCTGTTTTTCAAAGAAGTTGTCAAACTTCATGACTTACCAAGGAGCATAGTTTCAAATCGAGACACCAAGTTCGTGGGACATTTCTGGAGGACTTTATGGAAGAAGCTGCATACAAGATTTTCATTTATCTCAGCATATCATCCTCAGATGGATGGACAGACAGAAGTTGTGAACAGAAGCTTGGGAGATTTACTGAGAAGCCTAGTGACTGAACAACACAGTCAGTGGGATCACATTCTGTCGCAGGCGAAATTTTCTTATAATGATTCAATCAATAGAAGAACAGGGTAGAGTCCATTCCAAATTGTTTATGGAATGTAGCCAAGAGGATTTTTTGAACTCAAGGGTTCAGAATAGAATGAAATTAGAAGTGCTAGTGTAGAAAATTTTGCGGAGGCAATGAAAGAACTTCACAACCAAGTGAAGGAGAGATTGCAAAATTTGAATCAAGAGTACAAGCATAGAGTAGATAGACACAGGAGAGAACTTCAATTTGAATTTGGTTATATGATTCTTGCATGCCTGAGAAAGGAGAGGTTCCCAAGGGGAACATATAACAAACTAAAGATGAAGAAGATTGGACCATGTAGAGTCATGAAGAAATTTGGGGCAAACGCATATGAGATTGAATTACTAGATGGGATCGGAATTTCACCAATATTCAATATTTCAGATTTGTACCCTTACAAAGATGAAGAAGTAGGAGTAGACAATGAAAAGACAAAGTTTCAGTTGACTAAGCAATTGCCTGTAGCTGAAAAGCCACAGACAGAAAGTATACTTGACAAAAGAGTCAGCAAGAGGACTAGGAGAAAAGAGTATTTTGAATACTTGGTCAAGTGGAAGGAACATCCAGTTGAAGATGCCAGCTGGGAGAATGAAGCAGAAATTTAGAATCATAGACGAACCATGCAAGATCTCATGAACAAGAGTTCATGAAAATTTTCAAGCGAGGGAGTATGATGTAGGAGCATCGCAAGCATCGTAAGCAGCAAGCGAGCGCGAAGACAAAAGACAGCTGGAAAGCACCAACGCACATTTTTGAAATGTTTTGAAACATTAATGTAATAGTTAAGAGGAATCACACTTAGATATCGTAAACAGATCTTGAGCGATTTCTCTCATCTGTAGTAGGTGAAGGCATTTATGCATAATTAATGTAAGTAGGTAGGTTTGAATGCAAATTAGATAGTTTAGAGCCTAGGATGGAAAACCGACTATAGACACCCTCATATTGTATCATTTGTACCATTATCAATTGTATCATTGAGCATAGAGCAGGAGAAGAGAGTTGTAGCAGAAAGTCGTAGAGTAGAAACCATGTATAGAAGTTTGAATTAATGAAAAGAGCTTTGATTTAGATTCATGGTGTTGTGATACTTTCTGTGTATACATGATGAATGTTATGCCTATGGTTGTTTTACTCTTTCTGTTGTACATTTCCTTTTATGCTATGTATGTATGATTTCATATTAAGTATTTGAAGTCTGAGAGAGTAGGGAAATGAGTTGAAATTGTTTCTCCTTTGAGCAGAAGTTCCTGCAAGGAGTGCAGTGAAGCATCCTCAAGCACTGCATTGACGGTTTCAGAGTTCATCTCTGAAAGCTTACGAGGGATATCGTTGTTATCATTTTTCGTAGAAGTTAAAGTCGGGCATAGAAGCCGTGCAAGGTGTGCATAGGCTGGTTGGAAGTTTAGAGCTTATCAACCAAGGAAAGGATTGAAAGATTGTTGTCGCAAAGAGTTGCACAGAGTCAAAAGAACTCAAATACCTAATTGTATTTGGAGAAGTGTTGCAAGGAGTGCATGCATAAATATCATAGAAGAGTTAAGTTGGTGAAGGAAAAGCTCAGGAGAGTTAACGTCTTGAAGGTGTTTGAGCAGAAGGGAACTTTAGCCATCGTGTAGAGGATAGGTTCCAGAAGAGACTCGTAGGGTCAATTTACAACCAGAGATCTTTGAAGAAGAAATTTGGATGGTCGGAATTCTCCGAGAAGAAATCCTGAAATAGCGAAGAGCCGTAGGATCTACAGGAGATGCAAGGCAAATAAGGGCCATTGATATTTAATTATTGGGACGTCAGATCATTTCGACATTTTGAGGTTCAAAAATCCGAAGTGTAAGCCAAATCCTTGGTTGATCAAATCCCTGAAACACGAAAAGGAGGTTTTCTTATGTGGAAGCAAGTTAAGTTTTCGGAACTTAGGAGTTCGGGGTTTCAAAAGTCTCGAGGGAGAGAGATTGAGACACAGCAGGGGAGAAAAACCCAAAATTAGAGGTCGCGGAAGAGAATTATCGGTATTTTGTAATTCAGGGATTCGACATTCCCGTTGACAAGGGTCTACACTCCACATCGAGTTTCCAAAGTTGCAAATCCTGAAGGAGTGGGGGAAGAATACGTGTTTCAGAAAATCAAAATTTGAAAAATCAGGAATTGCAAAGACATAAGGTGGTTCGAGAGTTCCAAACTCCCGATACCCAGAAACCTGAAACAAGAAGGAAGTGACACGTGAAAGGACAGGAGACTTCCTGTTGAGAGTCGTGAAAGCAGTGAGGAGAAGTTCCATTTCAGCATTTCGGGACTTCGGATACCGGAGGATGGAGGTGACAGAGTATTCGGTCCTTAGCATATTGAACTCCCAATACGTGAAAGTATGAAAGGATTTTAGAAGACGTCATTTCGGCATTTCAGGGTTCGGAGGTTCGAGGACCCCGAGAACACAGTAAAAGTGCATTTCGGTGGTTGAAAACCCAAAATTGTGAAAAGAAGGGGAAGGACGAGACACTTGCATTTCGGAAAATTGTTAATTCAGGTTTCGAAGGTCGAAGAGGTAAGGTGCTCGACCATAGGATTCGCGAATTCACGAAATCTGGTATCCCAAAATAAAAGAGTAAATTCCTCAAGGTGTTTTTGTGGGTAGATTTCTCGAAAGTGAAATAGAAGAGCCAGTCAATCTCTTGGGCCAAAAGGAGAAGATCCTGTGTGGATCCTGACTTGCGGGTCTGGGGAGGGATCTGTGCCAATTTATTTTCCATAAATGGTCGTATAATAATTTCTCTTGATGTCTCACATATAGATTATCCATCAATTTTTATTCCTCCAAGTTCTCTACTACAAGGTTTCTCATCCCCTTTACATGTTGTAAGGATGAAACATGTATCTTGGCCTAAACAAATGACCAAAAAATCTAAGTGAGTCACAAGCACTTCCTACACCTTCCTTGGGAATTATTTCCCTCATAGTCATCGATGCAAATAATGGAGAAACTTTCAATTCCACTCCAATCTCTAAGATTGAATGTGGTTCCATTGCTCATTCCATCAACCTTTTCCACTTCTAATTTCATTCATTTGAAGGAAGTCCATGTAAACTCAAGTTGCAACCCAAGGTCTCTTAAAACATCTTCCTTCATGGAATTGTGTCTCACGCTAGTATCAACCATTGTATCAATTGATCTTCCATTAAATACCGCTGGAACATAGAAAAGTCCTGTGAAATATTTCTCTTGGATTATTGTACACTTGTCTTCTAGAAAAACACACAATACTTGCAAAAGACCAATTATGGAGGCTTTCTCCACTTTCTCCACAGTAGAAAAATTATACTTCATTGGACAATTCTTTACATGATGATCTTTATCTTCATAGGAATTGATGAACTATGCCTATAGGCAATAACTTGTGTCAAGAGCTTAATAATGTCTTCCTAGTCTTTGAATTGCACAATAGACTTCCACTATTTTCAACCATTCATCAACATCGGTGTTGAAGTTTGTGGTGATCAATTTTACAATATTTTGACACTCTTCTATAGAATTTTTAAATCTATGTTTGATKTCGATCATCTCTTCTTCTAAGGATTCTTCATTTTCTCCATTCTTGCAAAGAAAATTTTCCATCTTCTACACATACTTTTCCTAGGTTGCAAGCCTATTCTTGACCCTTGGAATATTAGGAGCCTATCCACCATCATTGTCTTCATGATTTGAATACATCTCTACATCTAATCTAGCCATTGGAACATCACTCAAATGTTTGGAAACTCATTCCAAAGATTGTTTCTTTGCTTCAAGTTCATTCCAATATCATGAAGAATGCTATGATATCACATGTCATAGTAGTGACAATGGTGAAGAGAACCAAAACTATCTCAAAATATGATATGATACCACCTTTCCTTCAAAAAGTGGAAAAGAGTATGCCTAAATACCACTAGTCATGAACCTATAGTCTGCCCAATTTTTTTCTTTTCAAACTTGAGTTTATCCCAAGTATGTTTTGACACCTAAGCTTGTGCAACACTACCTTGCATTGACCACAAGGTCTTGGACAACCTATACCTACTACAACTAGACTATGCCTCTTCACTTAAGGTTAAATACCATAACTTCGCCTTAGGCAATAGTACATCAAATGCAAATAAGTCCTACTCATCCAATTTCATTCAACAACATGCACACATCCAACCATTCCCTTTAAAACATCCTAGCAATACTTTAAAACTTAGCCAATATTTCAATACTTAGCCAACATATTCCAAATGAAACTATATTGCAACTATATTGCAACTATATTCTCAAATATTGGTGAGTGGTCAAATGCAACTATATTGCATCTTATGCAACTATATGCAACTATGTTGCATATTATGAAACTATATGCAACTATATTCAACTATATGCAACTTATGCAACTATATTGAAACTTATGCAACTATATTGCAACTATATGCAACTATATTGCAACAATTTCGTATGCAACTGTATGCAACTATGCAACATGACTTATGTTCTTTCCCTAAAAACCTATATGAAAATATATGAAACTATATGCAAATAGGACCTAAAAACCTTATGTTCTTTCCCTAACCATGGACAAGACCTAAGTTCCATACATGGTGTGAAAACATTGTGAATGACACCCATATCCCACCCAAGCAACTTTATGGAACTTATGCAACTTTATTGCAACTTATGCAACTATATTGCAATTTATGAAACTATATGCAACTTATGCAACTATATTGCAACTTATGCAACTATATGAAACTTATCTAGCTATATTGCAACTATATGCAACTAGGTGTGGCAATTTCAACTTTATGCAACTAAATGCAACTATATGCAACTGTGTTGGTACCAAAAA
>ML817566.1:183939-194141 GCA_009831015.1 Picea engelmannii
TTTTGTCCAAGGTGACCATGTTCGAGTTTCACCCACTACATATCTCCAGGGTGACCGTGGAAAGGCACCCACAGTGCCTAACCAGGTAAATGTTAAATACAGTAACAACTTATGACTACAACAACTAAATTTTTGAAATTGTGTTATTTTTTTTCTGATATTACTGCAATATTTCATTTTTTTAATGTTAGAGGTGAATTTCATAACTTTTATTGATTGATTTATTATGTCAACATCTATATAGGCTCCTATAGAGGATATTGATGAGGAAGAAATATATTATTCGACAGACCCAATGAGAACTGTAAGGAAGGCCTTGAAGAAGGATAACATGGAATATCTATGTTTGATTAGAAAAAGACCCCTGACATATGAGCACAGGGAAATAATTGTAGAGCTACAAAATACAATAACTAATTTTGGTGTAAGTGGAATCTTTACATATTTTTATTAGCTATGACAATTTCATATCCATTTTTTAGTTTTGTATTTTGTATATGATCTAATAAAGAAAGTTTTTCTGTTTGTAGGAGTTTTTAAACCCTGTGCGTGGGGAACCTATCGATCCTGCAACTACTATAGGTAGCACTGAGGGTCCAATGAAAAAAAAAGGTCGAAAAAGCAAAGTGAAAGTGAGGCTTTTTGAGCCTCCTGAGGTTCCCCTAGAATCCATTGATGAGGGAGGGGGGTTTGAATGACATGACATGCTAGAGTATGATGAGCCGGATCCTGGGACTCAACTTGATGATTACGGAGAGGAACATAGTGTAGGTGCACAAGATACTATTCTTCATGGAGCAGAACGAATTAAAAGCACCGGATCACTAGATGTCACCTTTTTGGTGGATGATGCATGTGTTCCGATAAAGATTCAAAAGATTGTACGTAATTGTCCCATTAATTGATTCATATTTTTTATGAAATTGAAATGGACATTTGTTGAGATTATTAATTGATTAATGGATAACACGTTACTGCAGGAAACAATGTTTTCTATAGAAACTTCTATGAAAAAGCATTGGAGATGTTTGGCCCCACCATTCGCACACGGTGGAATGGCCAAGATAGAAAAAAGAAATATGATTTAATATATCACATGGTAAACTTGTTCGGAAACACTTTCAACAAGAAAGTGGTTACAAAGTTGTCCGACGAGAATTTAAAATACACCAGGGCCCAGTATAGGGATAAATTTCAAATAGACCTCAAGCATGAGTGCCCTCCCATGGTTCCCGAGACAGAGTGGAACGTGCTAATAGAGGATGCAAAGGAGAACTTGTTTAAAAAACAAGGATGACAACCATGAGCTGGTTAAGCAAGGGACAACACATGTCATATTATTAGTGAAATATGAGCATTTATGTTTTTCTTTCCTGTTTTAATAAGTAACAATTACGATAACTAATGTTTTTCAAAAATTCCATATGTAGGCTACCAAACACATCCAAATCAACAAAGGCCATAGTGTAAAAACACAGCCAACATAAACTAGGCCAGGGTGGCTACAGAAAACTCAAAGCCCGAATAGTAAGATTTAAATGACTAATTGTGGTTAATATTTATTTAACAGTAGCGAACAAATATATGATTTTGTTATTGGTATTTTTAATGGTGTTATGCATTGCAGTTAAATATGTTCGACACTGCTTCCATAGAGGAGGACCTGAAGCTTGGTTACAAGCATGGTTTTAAAAGTGTGATTAAATATAGAAAAAGATTGGGCTAGACTCCTATCTCCCTAGCCACAGAGGTAAATCAAATGAATAAGGAAACCACAGTAGCATTCTTGTAAAGTCTATTCATATTTTATTATATCACCCTTAACTAAGTATTCATGCTTGTTTTCAAGCAAAAGTGCTACCGAAGTAGTGAATCAAGCGATATTCAACAAACACCGCATCATACAAGGGTCCACATGTCCAGTGATAGTGCAGAGAAGAGTACCCATTCTGGTATGTATGCTTCAGAATTAGAAATATTTTCTATGATTGTAGATATTTATTTCCTGACTTATACTTATATATTATCTTCTCAAAATTGAAGACCATTTATCTCAGGAGGGTGAAATGCGAGAGCAACCAAGTGGACAGGAAATTAACGTGCTGACTATCCCAGCTACAGAGATAGGTAAAGAGAAATAGTGTAATGTTAATCAAAACAATGAATTAGTTATTTCAATTATATTTCAACATATTGATATGATCATTTTCATTGTTCCAATTCACGACCCTGAACAGATGCCAGCTAACCCTTCTCAGTGACATACCATAAGTATGGTACATGAGCACACACAAACAATAGAAGGATAGGGAACATGAAATACAATGTCCTTGGATGATGATGATATCCCAATTGTTAGTTTTATGAATGTAAAGAAACATAAATCAAAGAAAAATTAGATGTATAAATTCATGACCTGTTTTTGGATCTTTATCGATGTTTATATATTCATATGTTTTGATGACTATACAAGTTATGTTTTAATGTCTATATGTTTTCTATATAAATAAAATCATTTGTTGGGTATGGGGAATTGAGAGTGATGTGAGGGGAGGGAGGGACCATATGAGCTTCCACCTTCACGTGGTTGGCCCTGTTCAGTAGAGAAAACCCTATTCTCGAAACAAAGAGAAGCTCATTAAGGTATGCGACAACTTAATTTTTTCCTAGATTATTTTACAGAACTAAATATATGCTTATTTTCTTATTAATTATTTACTCAAATAAAAAAATTGTCTTTTATGATTCATGCAAGTCTTGGTGATGAAAATACATCTCGTGGACAACTCTTATCAAGTTGTATGGGATAATGGATATGGCGAAAGAACAATGAAAAGGTAAGGGTTTTGACATGTTTTTAAAAGTAGGCTTTATACTAGTAAAAGTTCACAATCCTCATGAATATGTAGATATTGATATATATGCCAAGTTCCATGTGGTGTTTTGGTTTACTTGTATATATTTTAAATACAATTTTGGTTTACTTGTAGTTTTTTTATAAAGAATTATAACTATTTTAGAGAACCCCCATGTACAAAGTTTTTATCCATATCCTCATTGTGGATAATAAATTAGAAAACATCCCTCACTTCATTCATTTCCATAATCTTAACCTTATTTCTATCCCTATTCTAAATCCTACTTCCTATTAAACAATGCATGAAGCTAATCCCAATAATCTAGACCCCTCCTCTCATTCCACATGTTAGTGCAAGTATTATATGGCTCCAATGGACACTACTACAAAATGCTTATTCTTATAATAATAATTCACATCCAAATTCTTGTACATATATGAGAAATCCCTTGATTATCTTAGGGTACACCAATATTTGGACACTTCTCTCCAACAAAAAACAGTCCCTATTTCAAACTTTATTGACAAAGATCCCTCATTACTCATAATGATGAATGGAATTTATTCCCCTCTCTAAGTCTCCTTTTTACTCATCATTGTTAGATCAAAGACCAATTTGCCACTATAATCACTGACAATTTATAACCAAAATAATCTCATTTTCCATCACTCATCACCCTTGTCCTTATCATTGGGGTTGTGTACAATATGACGAAACTCATCTTCTCATTAATAAACATTGTGGAGTCACCCTTGTCATAGGGATTTTTCAAGAGATTGTTGAATGCTATGCATATCCCCTTGATTACTCTAATTTACTCTTGAACAAATAATATGAACAACAATGAAATGTTTTATAAGATGTCCATTGTTCCTATTGGGAGTTGTTTTGGGCTAGCTTAGACTTCCCATTATCAACTCTAGCCACTTCTTACCTCATAGCACCGAATATTACCTAGTTCGCCCCTTGTCTTCTTCCTCTCCTAGTGTTCAATGATCTCCTACATACTCTTCCTCTTTTCCTAGTCCTTCAAATGCTTGGGGAAAGTATTGCCTCTCCTCTTTAGCTTTTCTTCCTTACACCCATTTTTCTCCATTTTTATTTTTTCGTAATATCGATGCTCAAATGAAATTCTTTATAAGATGCTCATTAAAAATACTTATCAACTCTATAAAGATGACAAAAAATATGAACTCACCTTTTGAAATACCTCTTACTTATAATGTTAAGACCCAACAAAACATAATACATAAATACCTTTCTCTCTCACTTTTACATCACATGTCCAATTCATCTCATCTCATATGGTTTCACTATCCCTCTTCCAAACTCTCTAAATAATACATTCTCATCCTTCTACCTGGGTGCACTCTCACTCTGCTATTCTCATTCTAAATATGAAACCTCCCCAATGCTTTTTAATTCAATATATTTTTTTTATACCTAGTTCCATACTTACTTTACCTTGTCCTCTTGCTGGCTAAAAGAATGAGGTAGCCCCTTGTTATTCTATTCCTTCTCTTTTTCTTATATTTCCATTAGTTTTCAAAATCAACATTTTCTAGTTGAATGAAGCCATGTTCCTATTGGGAGTTTTTTTGGGCTAGCTTAGACTTCCCATTATCAACTCTAGCCACTTCTTACCTAGTAGCACCCAATATTACCTAGTTATCCCCTTGTATTCTTCCTCTCCTAGTGTTCCATGCTCTCCTACATACTCTTCCTCATTTCCTAGTCCTTCAAATGCTTTGGGAAAGTATTTCCTCTCCTCCTTAGCTCTTCTTCCTTACACCCCTTTTTCTCCATTTTTATTTGGTCATAATATTGATGATCAAATGATATTCTTTATAATATTCTCATTGAAATACTTATCAAATCTATAAAGATGAAAAAAACTATGAACTCACCTCTTGCAATACCTATTACTTATAATGTTAAGACACAACAAAACATAATACATAAATACCTTTCTCTCTCACTTTTACATCACACGTCGAATCCATCTCATCTCATATGGTTGCAATATCCCTCTTCCAAACTCTCTAAATAATACATTCTCATCCTTCTACCTAGGTGCACTCTCACTCTGTTATTCTCATTCTAAATACCAAACCTCTCCAATGATTTTTAACTCAATATTTTTTATTTATACCCGGTTCCATACTTGCTATGATCTATTAAACCTATTTCCATACTTGCTTTCCCTTGTCCTCTCGCTAGCTAAAACAATGAGGTAGCCCCTTGTTCTTCTATGCCTTCTCTTTTCCTTATCTTTCCATTATTTGTCAAAATCAACATTTTCTAGTTGAATGAAGCCTTGTTCCTAGTGGGAGTTTTTTTGGGCTAGCTTAGACTTCCCATTATCAACTGTAGCCACTTCTTACCTGGTACCACCCAATATTACCTAGTTCTCCCCTTGTATTCTTCCTCTCCTAGTGTTTCATGCTCTCCTACATGCTCTTCCTCTTTTCCTATTCCTTCAAATGCTTGGGGAAAGTATTGCCTCTCCTCCTTATCTCTTCTTCCTTACACCCCTTTTTCTCCATTTTTATTTGGTCATAATATCGATGCTCAAATGATATTCTTTATAATATGCTCATTTCAATACTTATCAACTAGATAAAGGTTTCAAAAACTATGAACGCACCTCTTGAAATACCTCTTACTTATAATGTTAAGACCCATAAAAATATAATACATAAATACCTTTCTCTCTCCCTTTTACATCACACATCCAATCCATCTCATCTCATATGGTTGCACTATCCCTCTTCCAAACTCTATAAATAATACATTCTCATCCTTCTACCTAGGTGCACTCTCACTCCGCTATTCTCATTCTAAATACAAAACCTCCCCAACGATTTTTAATTCAATATTTGTTTTTTATACCTAGTTCCATACTTGCTTTCCCTTGTCCTCTAACTGGTTAAAACATTGAGGTAGCCCCTTGTTCTTCTATGCCTTCTCTTTTCTTTATCTTTCCATTAGTTTTCAAAATCAACATTTTCTAGTTGAATGAAGACATCATCCTATTGGGAGTTTTTTTTGGCTAGCTTAGACTTCCCATTATCAACTCTAGCCACTTCTTACCCGGTATCACCCAATATTACCTAGTTATCCCCCTGTCTTCTTCCTCTCCTAGTGTTCCATGCTCTCCTACATACTCTTCCTCTTCTCCTACTCGTTCAAGTGCTTGGGGAAGGTATTGCCTCTCCTCCTTAGCTCTTCTTCCTTACAACCCTTTTTCTCCATTTTTATTTGGTCATAATATCGATGCTCAAATGATATTCATTATAAGATGTTCATTGCAATGCTTATCAACTCTATAAAGATGACAAAAACTATGAACTCACCTCTTTCAATACCTCTTACTTATAATGTTAAGACCCAACAAAACATAATACATAAATACCATTCTCTCTCACTTTTACATTAAATGTCCAATCCATCTCATCTCATATGGTTTCACTATCTGTCTTCCAAACTCTCTAAATAATACATTCTCATCCTTCTACCTAGGTGCACTCTCACTCTGTTATTATCATTCTAAATACCAAACCTCCCCACTGATTTTTAACTCAATATTTTTTTTTATATATAGTTCCATACTTGCTATGATCTATTTTAAATAGTTCCATACTTGCTTTATCTTGTCCTCTCACTGGCTAAAACAATGAGATAGCCCCTTATTCTTCTATGCCTTTTCTTTTCCTTATCTTTCCACTACTTGTCAAAATCAACATTTGCTAGTTGAATTAAGCCTTGTTCCAATTGGGAGTTTTTTTGAGCTAGCTTAGACTTCCCATTATCAACTCTAGCCACTTCTTACCTAGTATCACCCAATATCACCTAGTTCTCCCCTTGTCTTATTCCTCTCGTAGTGTTCCAAGCTCTCCTACATATACTTCCTCTTTTCCTAGTCCTTCAAATGCTTGGGGAAAGTATTACCTCTCCTCCTTAGCTCTTCTTCCTTACACCCCTTTTTCTCCATTTTTATTTGGTCATAATATCGATGCTCAGATGATATTATTTATAAGATGCTCATTTCAATACTTATCAACTCTATAAATATGAAAAAAACTATGAACTCACCTCTTGCAATACCTCTTACTTATAATGTTAAGACCCAACAAAACATAATACATAAATACCTTTCTCTCTCACTTTTACATCGCACGTCCAATCCATCTCATCATATATGGTTGCACTACCCCTCTTCCAAACTCTCTAAATAATATATTCCCATCCTTCTACTTGGGTGCACTCTCACTCTACTATTCTGATTCTAAATGCCAAACCTCCCCAATGATTTTTAACTCAATATTTTTTTTATATACCTAGTTCCATACTTGCTATGATCTATTATAACTAGTTCCATAATTGCTTTCCCTTGTCTTGTCACTAGCTAAAACAATGAGGTAGCCCCTTTTTCTTCTATGCCTTCTCTTTTCCTTATCTTTCCATTAGTTTTCAAAATCAACATTTGCTAGTTGAATGAAGACTTATTCCTATTGGGAGTTTTTTTGGGCTAGTTTAGAATTCCCATTATCAACTCTAGCCACGTCTTACTTGGTAGCACCCAATATTACCTAGTTCTCCCGTTGTCTTCTTTCTCTCCTAGTGTTCCATGCTCTCCTACATACTCTTCCTCTTTTCCTAGTCCTTCAAATGCTTGGGGAAAGTATTGCCTCTCCTCCTTATCTCTTCTTCCTTAAACCCCATTTTCTCCATTTTTATTTAGTCATAATATCGATGCTCAAATGATATTATTTATAAGATGCTCATTGCAATACATATCAACTCTATAAAGATGACAAAAACTATGAACTCACCTCTTGCAATACCTTTTACTTATAATGTTAATACCCAACAAGACATAATACATAAATACCTTTCTCTCTCACTTTTACATCACACGTCCAATCCTTCTTATCTCATATGGTTTCTCTATCCCTCTTCCAAACTCTCTAAATAATACATTCTCATCCTTCTACCTCGGTGCAGTATCACTATGCTATTATCATTCTAAATACCAAACCTCCCCAATGATTTTTAACTCAATAAATTTTTTTTATACCTAGTTCCATACTTGCTATGATGTATTTTAACTAGTTCCATACTTGCTTTCTCTTTTTTTCTAGCTGGATAAAACAATGAGGTAGCCCCTTGTTCTTCTATGCCTTCTATTTTCCTTATCTTTCCATTACTTGTCAAAATCAACATTTGCTAGTTGAATGAAGCATTGTTCCTATTGGGAGTTTTTTGGGGCTAGCTTAGACTTCCCAGTATCAACTCTAGCCACTTCTTACCTGGTAGCACCCAAAATTACCTAGTTCTCCCCTTGTCTTCCTCCACTCCTAGTATTCCATGCTCTCCTACATAATTTTCCTCTTTTCCTAGTCCTTCAAATGCTTGGGGAAATTATTGCCTCTCCTTCTTAGCTCTTCTTCCTTACACCCATTTTTATCCATTTTTATTTGGTCATAATATCGATGCTAAAATGATATTCTTTATAAGATGATCATTGAAATACTTATCAACTCTATAAATATGACAAAAACTATGAACTCACCTCTTGCAATACCTCTTACTTATAATGTTAAGACCCAACAAAACATAATACATAAATAACTTTCCCTCTCACTTTTACATCACACATCCAATCCATCTCATCTCATATGGTTGCACTATCCCTCTTCCAAACTCCCTAAATAATACATTATCATCCTTCTACCTGGGTGCACTCCCACTCTGTTATTCGCATTCTAAATACCAAACCTCCCCAATGATTTTTGACTCAATTTTTTTTTTTGATACCTAGTTCCATACTTGCTATGATCTATTATACCTAGTTTCATACTTGTTTTCCCTTGTCCTATCACTGGCTAAAACAATGAGGTAGCCCCTTGTTATTCTATGCCTTCCCTTTTCCTTATCTTTCCATTAGTTTTCAAAATCAATATTTTCTAGTTGAATGAAACCTTGTGCCTATTGGGAGTTTTTTGGGGCTACCTTAGACTTCCCATTATCAGCTCTAGCCACTTCCTACCTAATAGCACCCAATATTACATAGTTCTCCCCTTGTCTTATTCCTCTCCTAGTGTTCCATGCTCTCCTACATACTCTTCCTCTTTTCCTAGTCCTTCAAATTCTTGGGGAAAGTATTGCCTCTCCACCTTAGCTCTTCTTCCTTACACCCCTTTTTCTCCATTTTTATTTGGTCATAATATCGATGCTCAAATGATATTCTTTATAAGATGCTCATTGCAATACTTATCAACTCTATAAATATGACAAAAACTATGAAATCACCTCTTGCAATACCTCTTACTTATAATGTTAAGACCCAACAAAACATAATACATAAATACCTTTCTCTCTCACTTTTACATCACACGTCCAATCCATCTCATCTCATATGGTTGCACTATCCCTCTTCCAAAATCTCCAAATAATACATTCTCATCCTTCTACCTGGGTTCACTCTCACTTTGTTATTCTCATTCTAAATACCAAACCTCCCCAATTATTTTTAACTCATTATTATTTTTTTATACCTAGTTCCATACTTGCTATGATCTATTATACCTAGTTCCATACTTGCTTTCCCTTGTCCTCTCGTTGGCTAAAAAAATGAGGTAGCCCCTTGTTCTTATATGCCTTCTCTTTTCCTTATCTTTCCATTAGTTGTCAAAATCAACATTTAATAGTTCAATGAAGCCTTGTTCCTATTGGGAGTTTTTTTGGGCTAGCTTGGACTTCTCATTATCAACTCTAGCCACTTCTTACTTGATAGCACCCAATATTATCTAGTTCTCCCCTTATCTTCTTCCTCTCCTAGTGTTGCATGCTCTCCTACATACTCTTCCTCTTTTCCTAGTCCTTCAAATTCTTGGGGAAAGTATTGCCTCTCCTCTTTCTCTCTTCTTCCTTACACCCCTTTTTCTCCATTTTTATTTGGTCATAATATTGATGCGTCCCTTGTAGGTCATTATCTCAAGAAAGACCCTACGTGAGATAACCTATACCTAGTAAGGATCAAATATCACTTTTTTGGTCAGTTTTCAAAGATGTCCCCCTTAATGGTCACATTCCTTAGCTTGCAACTAGGGATCCTCTCCCAATGGTGACATCATATATTCTTTTGATCTTCTCTCCTCCACTGGTACCATTTGTATTTTTCACGTCTATGTTTGCATTGAACTTAGGTTGATGCATGTTGCCTCCTACGCTTGCATAAAATACCCCACTGATTTATTCCACCTCTCATTATTGCACTAAACCAAGGCTACCATGTGTTGTTTTTTTTCTTTTGATGACTCTATATTACTAGTTTATGAT